>SJYV01054450.1:1090941-1156939 GCA_006410875.1 Neotragus pygmaeus
CCTCTGTCCATGGGGATACTCCAGGCAATATGGGAGTGGGTTGCCATGCCCACCTCCAGGGGATCTTCACAACTCAGGGACTGAACCCAGGTCTCCCACATTGCAGGCAGATTCTTTACCATCTGAGTCACCAGGGAAGCCCATCCCCCTTGATGGGTTTGTCTAAATTATTTTAGTCTGGTGAGTCATGAGGACCTCTTTCTCTCTCCACCCCCAACCCCTCTTTCATCAGCAGACAAGTATTTGCTTTCATTTAGATTACCAGGAAGAAGACTGAGCCTCAAAGACTGATGCTTTCGAACTGTGGTGGTAGAGAAGACTCTTGAGAATCCCTTGTACTGCAAGATCAAACCAGTCAATCCTTATGCATCCTTATCCTGATGCATAAGTTGAAGCTCCAGTATTCTGGCCATCTGATGTGAAGAGCCAACTTACTGGAAAAGACCCTGATGCTGGGAATGATTGAGGGCAGAAAGAGAAGGGGCGACAGACGAAGAGACAGTTGGAAGGCATCATCGATTCAATGGACGTGAGTTTGAACAAACTCCAGCAGATAGTGAAGGACAGGAAAGCCTGGTGTGCTGCAGTCCATGGGGTCACAAAGAGTTGGACACAAGTTAGCAACTGAACAAGATCACTGTGGCAAAATAAATTTTCTAAAGATTGCCACAAAAATATTCCCCATCCCACATGCTGTTGTGCAAAGCAGTTTTGTCACTGCCCATCAATTTTTGTTGTTGTTTAGTTGCTAAGTCATGTCTGACTCTTTTACAACCTCAGACTGAAGCCCGCCAGGATCCTCTGTCCATGGGAGTTCCCAGACAAGAATACTGGAGTGGGTTGCCATTTCCTTCTGCAGAGGATCTTCCTGATCCAGGGATTGGACCCACATTTCCTACATTGGCAGGTGGGTTCTTTACCACTAAGCCACCAGGGAAACCCACCCCATCAACAGGTAGAATCTAATTCCTGCCCCCCCACCCCAAATCGGTGTGGGCTTGTGATTCACATATAACCAAGAGAATGTGGCAGTTTATGAAATGATCCTGTATGACTTCTGAGGCTACACACAACTTTATCCTTTTTTGCTGGAAGCTTTCACAGGCGAACCTGAGCCACTGAGTAAGTAGACAGACTGTCCTGAGGCTGCTGTGCTCTGAGGAAGTTCAAGGTAGCTTGCATACAGAAGCCGTGACACTTCATGAAGAGAGATGCCCACCACCACCAGCTGATCCCAGCCCCACTCTGTTCCAGCTTTGGGCACCGGTGGACTACTACTGCCTGAGATACTATAGCCAGAGATGTACAGCTTGAGCTGTTTCCAAATTCCTGACCCACTAAAATAGAGACTTAAAAATTGTTTTAAGTCACTAAGTTTTGGTGATTTTTTTTTTTTTGCCGCACTGTGCAGCATACAGGATCTTAGTTCCCTAACCAGGCACGGAACCTGCACCCCCTATAATGGAAGCAGGTAACCCTAATCATGGAACCACCAGGGAATTTCCTGGGTGATTTTTAAAATAGGATAGATAATTGGATGTTATTTTATAATGTAATACCTTTCATCTGATGAGAATATTTAATTAATAAATAAGTACTTTGGGCATGTATTCACATAGTTATTCTTCCAAGCTCCTTTCCTGCTTTATCATTTTGATGTTATATTTTGATGGACTTAAGATGACCCAGTGTATTCATTATTATTTCATCAATACTGGATATTCTTTGCAGTTATAACAAAAGGAGATTAAACTGAGCTCCTTCAATAATTAAGCAGCCTCCCAAGATATACAAGAGAGTCATGTCCTGAAGCACAGGTTAGATTAGGCAATGTATATTAGTTAAGGAAACTCTTTTTAAAAAGAGGGGGAAAAAAAGGACTTGCCTGGTACTCCAGTGGCTAACACTCCCCAGTCCCAAGGCAGAAGACCAAGGTTCCATCCCTGGTCAGGAAAATAGATCCCACATGCTGCAATTAAGAGTTCAAAACTAAAGATCCCTCAAACAGTGACTGAAAGATCCCTATTGCAGCAACAAAGACCCAACACAGCCAAATATATATATATTTATATATATGTGTGTGTGTGTGTGTGTGTGTGTATATATATATTTGTTTTAATCACAGTCTCTTTTCCCCCATTTATCTACTCAGGGCACATACCCTAAGTTTCATTCCTAATCAAAATCATGCTTTACTTTGTTGTACATGAAATGCTGCCTGGCAGGATCACAGGTATAAACTCAACTATAAAACCAGAAGACCTCGCATTTCTGACCTGGCTACTAAGCCCTTGGCATTTATGATTTTACTCAGAAGGCTTTCTCCCAGAGATCATTCTTATTTGACTCATTAGGAAACTAAAGCACAGCAAAACTGCTCAGTGTCATATAGGGAGTTTCTCACAGAGCTGAGGCCAGAATATTAATCTGAATTCAAAACTTTTTACATTGCTATATAATCAGAAATCCATTTCAAATGTTATTACACTGTTAACCAATACTTCATAAGAGCTCATATACGTAAATATTAGATTTAAATAAATTGACTGTTTCAAAGTTAACAAGAAGGATCCTATTGAGAGAGGTTTAAGGTATAGGAGGGTAATTTTTTTAGAAGAAAGTAGGGTGGGATCCAAAGGATAAACTGGAGACAGTAAGAGGAATATCTCCTTTATTGTAATTGGAGGAGAGGATGAATGCAGATAAGCTATTTTCTCAGTAAGAAGAAAGGTGATCTGCTGAGAGAGAGAGAGAGCGCCTGTGGTAATACCTAAATATCTAAGGAGAATGGAGAGTGGAAATCTGAAATAACCTAAATAAAATGCCATGAGAGCTGACTAAGGATACTACTAGGACAGTGTTGGGGATCCAGCTGTGGTGGCAAAGCAGGAATTTATAATGGCAACTGGCACAGTTGAGCATTTTTTTTCCAATAACATTTAGCAGCCCTGAAGTAAAAGGGAGCCAAAGTTAGGTTGGAGTTAGTGTTTTGCCAGGCTTGTGTGATGGAAAGACTGGGGGGTGGGGGAGAGTTAGTTGAAGATGATGATAGTTGCTAATGTCCTTATCAGTATGCTGCTGCTGCTAAATCACTTCAGTCATGTCCAACTCTGTGCGACCCCATAGACGGCAGCCCACCAGGCTCCTCTGTCCCTGGGATTCTCCAGGCAATAACACTGGAGTGGGTTGCCATTTCCTTCTCCAATGCATGAAAGTGAAAAGTGAAAGTGAAGTCGCTCAGTCGTGTCCAACCCTCAGCGACCCCATGGACTGCAGCCTTCCAGGCTCCTCCGCCCATGGGATTTTCCAGGCAAGAATACTGGAGTGGGGTGCCATTGCCTTCTCCGCCTTATCAGTATAGTTGAGTTCTAATATTAATTTGAAAGGGAAATCTTATGAGTTGGCTATTCCTTATGTACATAATCACTTAGTATAACCTTTGGCTTAAAGCTCAACATTCAGAAAACGAAGATCATGACATCCAGTCCCATCACTTCATGGGAAATAGATGGGGAAACAGTGGAAACAGTGTCAGACTTTATTTTGGGGGGCTCCAAAATCACTGCAGATGGTGACTGCAGCCATGAAATTANTAGCTTGGGATTATTTTAAGTGAAATCAAGTTGCTCAGTCGTATTCGACTCTTTGCAACCCCATGGACTGTAGCCTACCATGCTCCTCTGTCCATGGGATTTTCCAGGCAAGAATACTGGAGTGGGTTGCCATTTCCTTCTCCAAGGATTTTAAGTGAGCTCTGATGCAAATATGTTGTTGTTCAGTCGCTAAGTCGTGTCTGACTCTTTGTCACACCAGGGACTGCAGCACACCCGGCTTCCCTGCCCTTCACTAGCTCCTGGAGTTTGCTCAAACTTATGTCCATTGAGTCAGTGATGCCATCCAACCATCTCATCTTCTGTCGCCCTCTCCTCTTCCTGCCTTCAGTCTTTCCCAGCATCAGGGACTTTGCCAATGAGTTGGCTCTTCACATCAGGTGGCCAAAGTATTGGAGCTTCAGTTTTACCATCAGTCCTTCCAGGGATATTGAATATTCAGGGTTGATTTCCTTTAGGATTGATTTGTTTGNTCAGTCTTTCCCAGCATCAGGGACTTTGCCAATGAGTTGGCTCTTCACATCAGGTGGCCAAAGTATTGGAGCTTCAGTTTTACCATCAGTCCTTCCAGGGATATTGAATATTCAGGGTTGATTTCCTTTAGGATTGATTTGTTTGATCTCCTTGCAGTCCAAGGGACTCTCAAGAGTCTTCTTCAACACCACAGTACAAAAGCATCAATTCTTCAGCACTCAGCCTTCTTTATGGTCCAACTCTCACATCTACACATGACTACTGGAAAAACCATAGCTTTGAGCATACGTAAAATCTGGTAAATAACTCAATGAATATTGTTACCGGGAAAGCAAAGCAGTGTGAAGCAGTCTCCATATCTCTTCTTCCTCAACACACGAGGCAGTCAACACGTGTATGTGAGACGAGTGAGAACTCAGAATCAATCATACATTTCAGGGGAAGAAACAGGTAAAACATTGAGCTTGGCTGTTTCACAGTGAATCTAGCAGGTACCAACTGCTCTAGGTGGGGCAAATTCTCCTTCATTAGCTTTGTTGGGCATTTCCTGAGCTCCAGAAGGGAAAGATCCCAAATTTATAACGCTGTCTCCTCTCTGAAAGGAGTTTGCTTTTATGGAAGAGTTAAAAATTTGTTTTTTTTCAGTAGTCATTACTGCTTTTATAGCAACCTACTGATTTGGGGGTAAAAAGGTAATTTATTTATTTTTAAGTATTTATTTATTTGTTTGCTTATTTGGCTGTGCCCAGTCTTAGTTTCAGCATGTAGGTCTTTAGTTGTGGCACATGGGATCTAGTTTCCTGAACAGGGATGGAACTTGGGGCCCTACATTGGGAGTATGGCCTTAGCCACTGGACCACCTGGAAGTCCCAAGGAAGGTAATTCATAAATGCCACTATAGGTCTCAGTTGTGCTGGAGAAAAGGTAAGGGTTACCTTAATACTTATGTTTAGAAGTCCTCAGAATGGGGCGGGAACTTCTCTAACCACCTGCCATGTAGAGACTCATTTAATCTTTACCAGATCCCAGTAAAGCAGGTGGCATGATATCTACACTGCCCAGGTGAGGGGCTGGTGGTGGGGAGCTCAGCAACCCCTTCTAGGCTGGTCACACAAGGAGCTCCTCCAACACCCCCCAGGCCAGCTTCCCTGCTCTCAGCATCTCCCAGGAGACAGGGAATCCAAAGGCGTAAATGGCTTTTACACTGTTGGCAGTAAACCTGTGCTTTTTCAGTTTTTATACTTTATCTAATAGTCCTGTAGCTTCTCCCCTCTTGTCTCATCACTTTACTAATATCCTTTACAGAAACTTTTACATTTTAATGGTCAATTTTCCCTGTCCTTTACTTAATGTGATGAGCTTTTGGTCTCTTTGAAACACTCCTAAAACGAAGGACATAAATGTGCCCTCCATATTTTCTTCTGAAAGTTTTAAAGCATTTAAAACTTATGGTTTTATTTGGTATTCAATTTGGGGCTTTTCTTTTAGTCCACATGAATAACCAAACGTGCCAGTTCAATTGATGGAAAAGCTCATGTTTTTCCCACTAATTATACATTTTCCTACAAATGCCTACATCAACATCTGGGCTCTCATTTTTTGATCTGTTGATGTATTTATTTCTTCCTGATTTGCGGTGTCTATCATTTTCCCTTTTGTTATGTTCTTGTCTGGTTTTGATATCAAGGTTATACTAGCTTCTTAAAATAAAATGGGGAAATAGTCTCTTTTTCTCTTCTCAGAATAATTTTTATAAGATTTGAGTTACCCATTCCTTGCAGATTTAGCAGAATATATCTATAATACAATTGGGAGTAACACTTTCCATGGGTCACTTTTTAACTCTAATTCACTTTTTAAATAATTTTTGTCTCTTCAGAATTTCTGTTTCTTTTTGGAAAATCAAATTTGTTAAGAAAATTGTTGATTTTATCTAAATTTTCAAATTTATTGTTATTCATATTGTCTGTTATGTTAAAAATGTGTCATGTTCCCACTACTTGTTATTTCTGGTTTCTTTTCTTCTGATTGCCAGATGGCTGTCAGTTTCATCAGTCCTTCCACAAAGCCTTTCTGATCACGGTGATCTTTATTATCGCTTCTTTGATTTTTATTTAACAACGCTCTGCTCTGCTGTTACTGTTTTCTCTTTCTTAGTTTACGCTGTTCCTCATTTATCTTCTTGGAGTAGATGCTTAATTCGTCTTCTAGTAACAACCTTGAAGAACATATATATACTTTGGGTACCATTTGCTTGGCATCCTACATGCTTACTACATGATGCTTCACGATTCACAGTTGTAAGTATTTTCTGAGTGATATGAGGGTGTTGTGCTTTGACCCATGAATTAGTGGAAGCGTTTTCTCACCAGAGCCTAAGTGAGGACCCATCTGCCTCTGTCATTTCCCTGTTCCTGTGCCCGGCTGGCTTCCCTCTCCTTCGCCCCTCCCCCATTTCCCCCTTGGCCCTTTATCTGAGCATCTACCCTTCGTGAATTTAGGTTTCATGTGGCTGTCTCAGTTCAAATTCTTAGCACTGTACATGTCCAAGGCGTTACCTCCTGCTCTTGGTGGGCTTTAGAACTCAAGATCCAAGCTCATGAGACTAAAGCCCTACCCCACTTGTCAGGAGCCATGGGCACCACCACATCAGCCTCTAGTGGGAGCCTGTTGCCCCCTCCCCACTTTCTCTGGTCTCTAGTCCTTGCTTCTTCCCTGTTCTCTAGTAGTTTACTTTCTTAAGAACTAAGCTAAACATTTTTAACATTTATGTTTACATATACATTTATATTTTATATTAAATACATTAAAACTCATTTACATTTTATCTACAATTTCAGGATGTTTGTTAAGAGGAGGACTTTCAGGTTCTTTGGCTTGTCATCTTTGCTAAAATTTTAACTACCTCCCACTTTTTAAGTCTTTCTTCTTCCTGGTTTGGGCTTCCTGAGACCTGAAAATCCATTTGTAAGAACAGCTTTACTGAAGAAGTGTAACTGATGTACTGAGTTGGCCCAAAAGTTCATTCGGGTTTCCGTAGGGTGTTAAGGAAAAGCTCGAATGAACTTTTGGGCCAACCCAATACAGAGAACTTCAGGTGCACCACTGGATGGCTTCTGACATAGTCAATGCCCTTGGTACAATCACTACAACAAGGTCAGGGGCAATATCCACTACCTCCCGTGGTTTCTCACATGCCTTTGGGCTTTGTGCATGTGTGTGTGTGTGTGTGTGTGTGTGTGCATCTGTGTGTGTGTGTGTGTGTGTGTGTGTGTGTGTGTGTACTAAGAGCACTTGACATGAGGTCTACCCTCCTAACAAAGTAGTGGGTGACGCTGTATTGCTGACCACAGCAAGCTTTGTACAGCAGATCTCTAGAACTTGTGCCTCTGGTGTAACTGAGACCTTACACCCACTGAACATCCACACCAGCTTCCCCTCCCCCGATCCCTGGTGCCCACTCCTGCACTTTCTGCTTCTGTGACTTGACTCTTCTCCATCACTCACTCCTATGGGTGGAATAGTCCAGTGCCTGCCCTGTTTAAGTGGCTTACTTTACCTGACCTGACATCCTTCAGATGCAACCGAGTTGTCAGTGGCAGGATTTCTTTTTTAAGGCTGACAGAGAATCTTAAGAAACAACCCCTCTATCACTTCTGCCCCTAATATTTCACTTGGAGGCTAATGTCTAGGTGCAGAGTAAATCTCACAACGTCAACATCTCTAAGAAGTGACGGGTCCTCCAGCAGAACAATGGAAACGGCCTCACTACTCAATAGAGCAGCTGCATCCTGTATGTCTTCTCGCTTTCAAATTCCCCTTTGGGAATAATCCTGTTGCATCCTATGACCGAGATCTTAACTACTGAAGAATTTCCTGGTTAAATAAAAATAGCTCATCCGCAGTTAATACAGATGAAGTAACCCGAGACCTCAGGGGTGGCGTGTGGTCCCCACTTCACAGGTCAGGAGAGGGAGGAAAGGGACGATCTAAGCAAGCGGAGATGCTGGAATCCTAAGCCTGGGATTGACTCCAGGGCTATGGGCTGTTCCCAGGGAGGACTGTCCCCCAGGTGGGGAATGCAGGCCTGCCTCCTGGGGGTTCCCCTTGTGCTCTGACACCCAAGCACCAGCATGCATGCTTCCCTATGTTTTTGTCTTGTTGTGTGCTCAATATATCCGGGCAACAACTGCTTTTAAATCCTGAGTGCCTTTCCTGTCTGTTGCTATCGCAACAAATGAAAGCAATTCAGGCGATGTTTACTGATAATTTATAAGCAAGGACAGCAAGCCAGAGGAGGAGCCTAGTGGTCAGCATGTTCGGAAGGACACCACACTGCATCCAGGGCTGGTTCCTGCCCTCCTTCACACAGGTGTCCAAGGAAGGAACAGACGACCGGGAGGCGGAGAGGCCACTTACCCGCCCCACCTCCACCAGGTTGGTCACCATGACGATGCTCGCTGTGTTCTCGTGCCACACCATCCTCCAGAAGTCAGAGATCGTCTCCTGCATCGGCCCTGCAGCAAAACACAGCAGAGACTTGTGTGGTCTTTGGGGGCTTGCACCTGCGGCACTTCTGGGGCTCACAAAGAAATCTCCGGACAGCTGCAGGCAGTCCCCGCATCCCTCTAGGTGGACGGAGCTCTCCCTTCTAGTGGTGATGTGGCGGCGGGGGACACTCTTCCTATAACAGCACCCTTAGAAACACGGAATTTTTCACTCATGGTTTAATTTTCTCATGTCATCCAGCACATCTGTATTTGAGCCCTTTTTGCCCTTCTTAAATGACTGCTGTGAAAGAAAGTTATTTCTTCATCATTTAGCTATTTATCTCTATAATAATACTCGAGAGTGTGATTAAAAAAAAAAGGGGTACCATCACTCTTCCTGCTAACAACTGGCGATATCCAGGGAAGCAGTCTATAGAATGAAACGAGCCTCTATAGGAAAGATGGCCTTTTCTGGTTTCTAGTCTTTTTCTCAATCTGTGCTATCTGTCAAATTAATCCTTCTAGAATTTTCACCTAACACCTTCCAGCGAGTTTGGAGTTTCGAGCACTCGTACTTCTGTCACTGACCATGATCTGCTTTCCCAGCTCCTGGAATCTGAGCATTAAGGAGCTTTTTTTATGGACCGGAAAAAAAGAGGGAAAATCTGTGTTACAAAATGCCAGTGCTATAAACACTGTAAGGGCACAGAAAGCTGGAATTTAAACTTTCTTTAAATGCAGATATTTTTAAAAAGACCCAAACTCTATGTTCAAACATGTTTGAAGGTCTCCATGTAATAGAATAAATCTTTTTTGGATAAATCTTCATGTTTCCTATTTATTTCAGTGTGTCAGTAATACATAATTAAAAACTAAGGTTAACTAGCATATTAGCCTTTTCTACTAAAATTACAAAGGACTTATCTCTGATCATTCCCAATTTACATGCAATTTTTCTATAGTGTTTATCACTTTTTGAAGCCCACCATGGATGCTATTTTAATACAATGTTTATATTTTCACATTTGTCAATTTCTTTGCTCACTTTCAAACAATTTTAGAACTTTTGTCTAGCTCACGAAATACATTCTTCAGGAATTTTTAAGGTTCTGCTGGTGGCAAGCTCTCAGAATTATTTGCTGAAAACATATTTAGACAGTTTTATTGGGTGCATATTTCTACAGTGACGTTTATTCTGTGGTTTCCATTTTAACAGCGTAAGTCTTTATATGACCAGTAGACATGTGAGGAAAGGAGAGGAAGATGCCTTCAAAGGTGGACAGGCTGGACAGCTGTGCTATTGGATCTGGGTGTTGTAGATTCCCAGGTTTGGAGTGTGAATATGTGAGTTTGGGATCTGCCTCTGTGATGTGGGGCAAGTTACTCGGTCACGAAAAGAGACAAACAACCCAATTTACCAATGAAAATGGGCAGTGCACTTGAACAGACATTTCTCTAATGCCCATCATCATTAGTCATTAGGAAAACGCAAACCACAGCCACAGTAAGATACCATCTCATACCCCCTGGGATGGTTATAATTAGAGAAAAAAGCCAGAAAATAACACCGCGACCTTAGTATCTGCATGTCTCTTTATCTACATACTGATTTCAGGAACACGGCTGAGGGTTATTTTGAGAATCTGTGGAATGAGCGCTGACTCAGGCATTTTATACACAGTCAAATGTTAGAACAAAAACCAGGTGCAAAAAAAACCCCCAAACAACAACAACCCAAAGTGCATTTACATTAAAATAGTATGAGGAATAGAGAGGATAAATTGGAGTTATATTTAAAGCAATTTGAGCTGTAAGTTGATCAATTTTTAAGCCAGATGATGGCTACATGAAGATTCATTGTACAATTCTGTCAATTTTTGTACATATTTGAAGTTTTCTATGTCAAGATTAAAAAAAAAAATCTCACCAAGAGATATATTATTATTGACTGTAGAATCTGGTCAGTAAAAACAGAAATATTTCTCCACAAATTATTTTGCAGAAATCAGTAGGTTAAGCCATAGGTTAGGAAGAAGAACTTCTAATCTTCGTTTGTCTTACAAAATGAACATTCAGTAAATTAAAGCTTCTAAAGCCCAAGGCCATAAAAGAGCTGAAGATGCAAAAAAAACAACAGAAAAGCCAATAAAGAAACCAAAAAAGGGTGCATTTAAAGCTATTTATTGATGGTCACTTGCTGGTTGAGCAAAGGGGGCATCCCTGGCCCCTTCAGTCACTGCCTGTTCCTCTTGACCAAGTATCAGTTTTTTCTTTTTCTTCTTCCTCACTGTCAAGCTTCCTTCCCTTTTCTCTGAATACAAATGTCTACTGTTCCTCCTGGTTCTGCGACTACACTCTTCCCCTCCTCGTGAGAACCCCTCCACCTCCTGAGCCTCTGCGTCGAGTCCCTTTATGGGACCTTGAGTGCTACCTCCCACGAAGCTTTGCCTGCTGCTTGCCCTGTCCCTTGGCGCGTGCGTGCCATTCTCCTGATGGACGGGCTGAAGATTTCAGTGACTTCAGTCAAGGTTACCGGGGACACAAATAAACATCGGATCTCATCAATCAGTACGCTTCCAGCTCATGGGAAGAGAGGTGTCTCCATTGTGTACTTAACAGCTTGTTACTTATTCACAAGGAAAAAATAATCCGAGTCCATCTTTGTGCAGATGCGACCCTGAAACAAAGGGGTGACACTCTGCTTCCACCAGACACACAGGCCTGTGCCACCTGCTCTGAAACTTACAGAACCAGTTCTGATGACAGTGGCTACTGTGGGTGAATCTGGTGCCCCAGCACTGCAGATGCATGTGCTTTCAGAAAGAAATCTTCCTCTCCCCTCAGTGCCCAACATGGACATTCAAGGCTGGGCAAGCTCCCAGGTGCAACTCACTGGCCCTTTCTCAACTCTAGAGTCCCTGTGATGACTTATCTCAAGTTCCCCTGGGAGGAGGGAATGTGGCTGTCATTTTTACTGCTTTTTCCTTAGGGTCCATGGAGTACCCAGCACAAAGCAGGGCTTATAAATAAATGAATGAATGAGTACTTCTGTATGCATTGCTATAAACCATATTATTTACTATTAAAGTGTTATATTAAGAGTGTGGACTCTATGCCACCCCATGGACTATAGCTTGCCAGGCTCCTCTGTCCATGGAATTCTCCAGGCAAGAATACTGGAGTGGATAGCCATTCCCTTCTCCAGCAAATCTTCCTCACCCAGGGATCCAACCTGGGTCTCTTGCATTGTAGGTGGACTCTTTACCGTCTAAACCACCTGGGAAGCCGCATATAAATATCAAGTTCTATTAATAGATAATACTTATAGGAGTCTCTTTCTTGACATACTTTGGATATTATCTGTAGAAGCTTGAAAGAACACTGCGTCTAGTTTTCCTGATAAAAGGGGGCATCTTTTGCAAGGGCTTCTTCAGAGTGAGAGTGAAGGTCCCCCAGTCTCCAGAATGCTGCTGGGCAGTGCTGCAGAAGCTGGTTCCAACCACTGAGCAGCTGGCTCCTTGGAGTCCCCCTACTTCCAGTGCTTTCTGTCCAATCTCAATCCAATCCATCATTTGGAGCCTGAGTGCAATTCTGGCTTCCACCAACGGTTCTCAACTCTGGCTGCATGTTACAATCACTGTGCAGCTTTACAGTGAGAGAGAAGACTCTTGAGAGTCCCTTGGACTGCAAGGAGATCCAATCAGTCCATTCTGAAGGAGATCAACCCNCTAGTCAAGGCTATGGTTTTTCCTGTGGTCATGTATGGATGTGAGAGTTGGACTGTGAAGAAGGCTGAGCACCGAAGAATTGATGCTTTTGAACTGTGGTGTTGGAGAAGACTCTTGCGAGTCCCTTGGACTGCAAAGAAATCCAACCAGTCCATTCTGAAGGAGATCAACCCTGGGATTTCTTTGGAAGGAATGATGCTGAAGCTGAAACTCCAGTACTTTGGCCACCTCATGAGAAGAGTTGACTCATTGGAAAAGACTCTGATGCTGGGAGGGATTGGGGGCAGGAGGAGAAGGGGACGACCAAGGATGAGATGGCTGGATGGCATCACGGACTCGATGGACGTGAGTCTGAGTGAACTCCGGGAAATGGTAATGAACAGGGAGGCCTGGTGTGCTGCGATTCATGGGGTCGCAAAGAGTTGGACACGAATGAGCGACTGAACTGAACTGAACAGTCATTTATAATCAGAGTATTGATTATCTAATGTTGCATAACAAATTCCCTAAAACTTTGTCTGAAAATAGAAATAACCATTTATCATATCATACCATTTATGTGGGTGGGGAATTGAGAAGGGGCTTAGCTGGGCCGTTCTGGTTCAGGATCTGTCATACAGTTGCAGTCAGGATGATGAATTGGGCTATGGTTATTTGTGGGCTTGACTGGGGCTGGAAGATCTGCTTCCAAGATGGCAACTTGACAATGATTGTTGGGAGGAAGGCTCAGTTCTTAATCATGTGGCTCTCTCCATAGGACAGTTTCTATGTTCTAATGACATGACAGATGGCTTCCCCCAGACCAAGTGATCCAAAAGAACAATGATAAAGCTGCAGTCCTTTATGTCCTAGACTCTGAAATCACACATCATTTCTGTAATTCTTGTTGGCTATACATCTTACCATATACATGTAGGATGGGACTACACAAGGACATAAATGCCAGAAGGTAAGGATCACTAGGAGCCATTTTGGAAGCTTGCTTATCACAACCAATAAGGTGTGAATTCCTATAATATTAATACTTGATGATGTTATAAATAATAAGAAAATAACATACAAAATACCTATCTAAACCATTACCTAATGGTCAATTTCCTGCTTATCTAATATGTTATCATTCCCCTTTCAACTCATTGACTCTGATTTTTTTCAGATGTACTCGAGCTTACAACACATTTGAGAAGTTCTGTTTAGGAAATGCCAAATCTTCAAGCAAAAAAGAAATCCATAAATTATGATTCAACTTACTGCATTTGATACTATACCCGATGTACCATTTGGAGATACTGATTCACTAATACTATCTTCAAAATATTAAAACTGACACCAGAATGGTGACTATAAAAAAGGACAGGGAATTTCCTGGTAGTCCAAGGGTTAAGACTCAGGGTTTTTAGTACTGTGGTCTTGGGTTCAATCCCTGATCAAGGAACTAAGATTCTACAAGCCACATGGCACAACTGAAAAAAAAAAAAAAGGCAAAAGGCTATATATCTTTTGTTTTAAAAATCAAGTAAAGTGAAGTCGCTCAGTTGTGTCCAACTCTTTGTGACCCCATGGACTGTAGCCTACCACGCTCCTCCATCCGTGGGATTTTCCAGGCAAGAGTACTGGAGTGGATTGCCATTTCCTTCTCCAGAGGACCTTCCTGACCCAGGGATCAAACCCAGGTCTTCTGCATTGTAGGCAGATGCTTTACCATCTGAGCCACAAGGGAAGTCCTAAGTTTAAAAAATAGCACATGCTAAAACACTCTGTGACATAAATCATACCAATTTTTTTTGGATCTGTCTCTTAAAGGTAAAAAAAATATAAACAAATGGGACCTAATTAGACTTAAAAGCTTTTGCACAGTAAAGGAAACCATTAGAATCTACTGAATGGGAGAAAATATGTGCTTATAATATGCCTGGTAAGAGATTAATATCCCAAATATAAAAACAGTTCATAGAACTCAACATCAAGAAACAAACAACTCAATTTAAAAATAGACAGAAGACATGAACAGACATTTCTCCAAAGACATACTGATGACCAACAGGCACATGAAAAGATATTCAACATCTTTAATCATCAGAGAAATGCAAGTTGAAATCACAATGAGATATCACCTCACACCTGACAGGATGGCTATCATCAAAGACCACAAATGTTGGCAAGGATGTGGAGCAGAGAGAACGCTCATACACTATTGATGCGAATGTAAACTGGAGCAGCCACCGTGGAAGACAGTGTGCAAGTTCCTCAAAAAACAGAAATAGAACTACCATATGACACTGCAGTTCCACTCCTGGATACATATCTGAAAAAAGCAAAAACACTGATTTGAAAAGATACATGCCCCTCAAAGTTCCTAGCAGTATTATTTATAGTTCCCAAGATAAAGAAGAAACCTGTGTCCATCAGTAGACAAATGGATAAAGAAGATGCAGTGTATATGTATACAATGGAATACTAAAAAAAAAAAAAGCCATAAAAAGAATGAAATTCTTCCATCAAGATAGATGGATTTTAAGGGTATTATGTTAAGTGAAATATGTCAGACAAAGAAAAACAAATATATGCTGTCACTTATATGTGGAATCTAAAAAATAAACCAGTGAATATAACAAAATGGAAAGAGAGTCACAAATAGTACAAACTAGTGGTTATCAGTGGGGATGGGAGGAGAGAAGGGCACAACAGGGGTAGGGGCTTAAGAGGTACAAACTAGTATAAAATAAGCTATGGGACCTACTGTACAAAAGAGGGAAGATAGCCAATATTTTATAATAACTATAAATGGAGTACAACCTTTAAAAATTGTGAATTACTATGTTGTACACTTGAACCTTATGTAGTATTATATATCAATTACTATATTTCAATCTTTTTAAAAGAAAACAAAAAAAAAACCAGTACATGCAATTCTTAAGAAGGAAGGTAAAATCATTCAAGTTTTGAAAGTATCCTTACAGCCAAGTCTTCCAAGCAAGAATAACTGTGCAGGGAATTCTCTGGTGGTCCAGTGGTTAGGACTCCGTGCTTTCACAGCTGAGGTTGCAGGTTTGATCCCTGGTAGGGAAAATAAGATCCCCAAAGCTGTTTGGCAAAACAAACAACAACAACAAAAAACGCAACCTTGCATCAGTTGATGTTCTTTTTCTTTCTCTGATCCATTCACCACTCCAGATAACCTTCAGATAATGTGGAAGTTAAAGGACTATCTTAGGATATTGCCTGATGTTCTGCTGATTCAAATAATAAAATACCTAAATCAATGGGCATGTTTTACAAATTAAAATATCCAGCATCTTCTCTCATTTTATTAAGATACTTTCATGTTAAAAGGCCTTCAGAATGTATAACAAAAGTTAAAATTCTCATACTAAAATGTGTCAGGTGGTGGGTTAAATATTTTAGTTTGGTCATATATTCCATATTATTCCTGCAATATCCCTGACATGACATGATATACATTTTTTAAATGAAAATAAAAGAGTAAGTAAGTAGCCTAAGTTCCCACAGTAAATGACGGAGCTTGAATTTGAACCCCAAATTAAACTGTCGGTATGCCAATTACACAAATGCATTATTCTCATTTAATTCTCACTACAAACCCATTTCTGAGGCTTAGAAAGAATAAGCAACAATTTGGGAATGGTCATAAACTAATGAGTGGCTGTTCAGGGACTCAAACCCAGGTCTATCTCTAAATCCAATGTGTTTTACTACAAACATAGAAAGTGAAAGTGATGTCGCTTAGTTATGTCCGACTCTTTGCGACCCCATGGGCTGTAGCCTACCAGGCTTCTCAGTCTGTGGGATTTTCCAGGCAAGAGTACCGGAGTGGGTTGTCATTTCCTTCTCCAGGGGATCTTCCCGACCCCGGGATCGAACCTGGGTCTCCCACATTGTAGGCAGATACTTTACCCTCTGAGCCACCAGGGAAGTCCATATAGAAAGGAAGTAAACATAGAAAGGAAGAGAAAAGTAACATATTACAAATATCAAATAGGAAGATGAAATAAATAAGTTACTGAAATAGGCAGTGAGGGCCTTGGAACACTTTACCAGTAGTCAATATATCTACTCCAAATCAAGGTTCAAACTTTTCACAAAGGCTAGATCAACAATATCTAGCTTCATATAAGCAAATTGCAACAAAAAATATTACTTTGTCAAATGCCATAAAGAGAACAAATCTGTACCCAAATATTTCTCACTAAGAAGCTGACGTGGGGTGCTGTGGCAGAGGTGAAGGAGAGAGAGAAAAACATTTAGAGGACGCTTTGGGAGAACAGGAAACTGGCAATTGTATGGTAAGACATCTGTGTGCAGAGGACTATAATTTGAAAACATCAGTAATATGCTTAGCCATATTTCATTCACACTTTTGAAGTCTGCTCAAAGGGATACTCTACAATCTAAAATTTGCTGGGAACAGATCTCAAGCCAGATGTTGTACTTCAAGCTAATGTCCTGTTTTGTTTTCCTTGCTCATCCCACCTAGCTTTCTTTAAATATCCTTTGTTTATAAAAAAATTTTTTTTAAGTAATAGTATCATTGTAAGGATTCTTCCAGTTTAAATATTTTGTAAAATAACAATTCTGGAAAATGAAGATATTTTTTTCAAAACCCATGCATCCTAAAATTCAAGGCACAATACAACCGCTTCCCTAAATTGCCTTGCTAAGTCAAAAGATCTCTTTTTGTGAGTCTGGGACATCTTGTCACATCAAAATGCAAGAAAATAGATGAAGAATACTAGGGTTATGCCAAAATGATCGAGGAGTCAAACTAGCTCCTACTAGTCAAAGATGGAAGAATTTGAGCATAAAAATGGGTAATTTCAATAGAAGGAGATGCATGATACACGTTAGAATCCATGAATTCATACTGATTTTTTTTAAAAAGCTTTTTAAACTTTTAATGGATCAAAATTATGTCAATGATTCTGTTTCTATTTGCAAGTAGAGAAATCATGACTGACTAGTTTCCCTATCATTTCCTGAACTAGGTGTTGTTACTATGCTATCAACCAGGTTAGGTCCTGCTGTCTCTACAGTGAGACTCATTTAGGTCAAAGCAGCCAACCAATACTGAGAATGCAGGGCTCGGAAGTCTCCAGTATCCTCAGCAAGTGACCATGAAGAGCATGTGCTCACCCTCTGTTGCTAAAATGGAATAAAGGAACTTTTAGGAACTTTTAATAGACTCCTTTAAAGAGTTCACAGTTCAATACTAATCTGCAAATAAGTATGGTTTCTTTGTTTGCTTTTTTTTCTTTTTCTTAGTCTACAGTATCTGGTATTCCCATGCGGTCTCCCATCCAAGTCCTAACCAGGCCCGACCCTACTTAGCTTCCGAGATCAGATAAGATCTGGCGCATTCAGGGTGGTATGACCATAGGCTGCTTTTGTTTTTAATTGAAGTGCAGTTGATTTACAACATTATCTTAGTTTCAGGTGCACAACATAGTGATTCAATATTTCACAGATTTTACTCCACTTAAAGTTACTCCAGGACTTGCCTGGGGGTCCAGGGGTTAGGACTCTGGGCTTCCACTGCAGGGGGCACATGTTTCATTCCTGGTGAGGGAACTAAGATCCCATATGCTGCATGGCACAGCCAAAAGATTTAAATTACATTAAGTAAGATTAAAAACAAAGTTATTACAAACAAAAGCAGAACACTCTTTGATATAAACCACAGCAGTATCTTGCTCCACCTCCTAGAGTAATGAAAATAAAACCAAAAATAAACAAATGAGACCTAATTAAACTGAAAAGGTTTTGCACAGCAAAGGAAATCATAAACAAAACAGAAAGACAACCCACAGAATGGGAGAAAATATCTGCAAAGTGACCAAAAACGGATTAATCTCTGAAATATACAAACAGCTCATGCAGTTCAATATCAAAAAACAAACAACCCAATTAAAAACGGGGCAGAAGATCTAAAGAGACATTTCTCCAAAGAAGACAGATAGCCAAGAAGCACATGAAAAAATGCTCACCATTACTAATTATATTAGAGAAATGCAAATCAAAAATATGAGGTACTGCATCACACAGGTTAGAATAGCCCTCATCAAAAAAATCTACAAACAATAAATGCTGGAGAGGGTGTGGAGAAAAGGGAACCCTCCTACACTATTGATGGGAATGTACATTGGTATAGCCACCATAGAGAACAGTATGGAAGTTCCTATAAAAACTAAAAATAGAGCTACTATATAACTCTGCAAACCCACTCCTGGGCATATATCCAGAGAAAAACATGGTCTGAAAGGATACATGCATCCCAATGTACAATGAAGCACTGTTTACAACACCCAAGACATGGAAGCAACCTAAATGTCCATGGACAGAGGAATGGATGATGTGGTACTTATATACGATGGAATATTACTCAGCCATTAAAAAGAACAAAATAATGCCATCTGCAGCAACATGGAGGGACTTAGAGATTGTCATACTGAGTAAAGTCAGTCAGAGAAGGAAAAATATCCTATGACATCCCTTATATGCAAAATCTAAAAAAAATTGTACAAATCAATTTCTTTACGGAATAGAAACAGATTCACAGACTTAGATAATGAACTTATGGTTGCCAGTGGGGGAAGGATCAGGGGAAGAGATAGTTAGGGAGTTTGGGATTGACATGTACACACTGCTATATTTAAAATGGATAACCAACAAGGTCTTCTGTATAGCACAGGGAACTCCGCTCAATGTCATGCATGTGGCAGCCTGGATGGGAGAATGGATACATGTATACGTTAGCTGAGTCTCTTTGCTGTCCACCTGAAACTATAACAGTATTGTAAATTGGCTATACTCCAATATAAGATAAAAAGTTTAAAAAAATCCAGTGCAAAACTTCAAAGATAGCATCAAAATCATTCTTTATTTCTCTGTAAGTGTACTTAAAATGGGTGAACTGTATACTTAAAATGGGTGAAATGTTTTGATATGTAAATTATACTTCAATAAAGAGAGCAATTAAATAATTTTTAAAATAATTATTGGGAAATTAGGACAATTTTTTCTTTTTTGGCTGTGCTATGCAGCTTGCTGGATCTTAGTTCTCCAACCAGGAACTGAACCTGGACCCTAGGCAGTGGAAGCAGAGTCCCACCCACTGAACCAACAGAAAATTCCCAAATTAGTATAATTTTAACACTGTCTGGATATTTAGTGATATCTAGGAATTATTAAGGAGAAGGCAATGGCACCCCACTCCAGTACTCTTGCCTGGAAAATCCCATGGATGGAGGAGCCTGGTAGGCTGCAGTCCATGGGGCTGCAGAGTCAGACACGACTGAGCGACTTCACTTTCACTTTTCACTTTCATGCATTGGAGAAGGAAATGGCAACCCACTCCAGTGTTCTTGCCTGGAGAATCCCAGGGATGGCAGAGCCTGGTGGGCTGCCATCTCTGGGGTCGCACAGGGTCGGACACGACTGAAGCAACTTAGCAGTAGCAGGAATTATTAAAGTATAATAATGCTATCATGTGTATATGTTTTATATCAGTTTTAGATAAATGTATTGAAATATTTCAGGAAGACATGATTTGGAGAACTTGCTTCAATATAATTGAGGGGGAAATAGAGTGGTAGGGATACAGATATTTTTAAAAATAGGTCTCTAATTTTTAATTACTAAAGCTTGTTGACAGCCACATGGACGGTGATTATACTCTTATTTTTACTAAATTTTGTCTAAGTTTGTAATTAAAAAAAATTTTTTTTAATTATGTATTTATGGTTGCGTCAGGTCTTAGGTGTGGCACACAGGATATTTCATTGCAGCGAGGGCTTCTCTCTGACCGTGGTATGTAGGCTTGCCAGGTGTGGTTCTCAGGCTCAATAGTTGCAGCGGGTGCGATTAGCTGCCCTATGGCATATGGGATCTTACTTCTCCAACCAAGAATCAAGCCCGCACCCTCTTCACTGGAAGCTGGATTCTTAACCACTGAACCACCAGGCAAGTCCCAACAAATGTTAAAAAATAAATAAATAGAATTTTTACAAACTCTTCTTGTGTGTGTACTGTTTTTGTTATAGGTCCACAGCTCCTCCCCAAAAAAAAAAAAAAAAAAAAACCATCACTTTCAGCTCTCAGCCATTTCCGCACCTGGCATAGTGAAGATGCACAACCCTTTGTAGTTATCATTTGTTTCTTATTGTGACACAGGGAGCACAACAGCCATGTAAGTAACCCTGAACATGACTTCAAAGCCAGAGTCATCACCACTTATGAATGACCTCTCATTTGATACTTCTTATTAATTTCCTTTCTATTGAAGTATAGTTGATTAACAACGTTGTGCTGATTGCTGGTATACAACAAAGTGATTAGTTATACATACATGCTTTTTCGTATTTTTTCCACTATGGCTTATTACAGGATTATCTGATACTTCTGAGCTTATAGAGAATAAGCACAATAACCAGTTTTCTGTCGAAATTTCTCTAAAAACAAGCCTAAAGAGCTTAGGACTAAGCAGATGGGTTGGAGTTTCACTGGCTCTGTGCTAAAATTAAGTAGCTAATTTGAGAGATAAAGCATGTTAAAATATCAATTTAGAACAAAAAAAATTTCATTATATGGTTTATGTTCTACATATTAAAGCATCTGTTTTCTAGTATGGGTTTCTAGAGGAAAGGGACTTGTGTCTTGTTCAGTATGTGAGCTGCTCTTAATACATTGTAGGGGAGATGCTCAAGTTATTAAGGTTGTTGAATTTATTAGGCAAAGCTGGGGAAAGGACTAATTAAAATGGCTTATTTTACCCTAAAATATAATAAATTCTTTATGTTCAAAAGTGGTCCTCACACCTGTTAGAATGGCTATTACCAAACAGACAAGAAATGACAAGCATGGAGAGGATGTGGACAAAATGGAGCCCTTGGGTGCTATCCGCAGGAATGTAAACTGGAGCAGCCACTACGGAAAATAGTGCAGAGGTTCCTCAAAAAATTAAAAACAGAGACTACCATGTGATCTTGCAAATCCATGCAGGGATTTATCCAAGAAAATGAAGACACTAGCACTCCCATGTTCTTTGCAGCATTATTTACAATGCCCAAGATATGGAAACAAGCTAAGAGTTCATCAGCAGAACAGATAAAGAAAACACGATATATTGCAATAGATATCTATATGTTTATCTATATACAGAAATATTATTCAATCATAAAAAAGAATATCTTTCCATCTGCAACAACATGGATGGATCCTTGGGGTATTATGCTAAGTGAAATACGTCAGACAAAGACAAATACTGTATGATTTCAGCTTTAAATGGAATCTATAAAACCAAAACCAAGCTTACAGAGAATAGATTGGTATGCAACAGATTGGTGGGGGGTAGGGTGTCCGCTAAATAGGTAAGTGCAGTCAAAAGGTACAAACTTCAGGTTATAAGTAATTCATGGAGATGTAATGTGCAACATGGCAACTATAGCTATTACTACTGTACTGGCGGCTCAATGGTAAAGAATATGCCTGCTAACACAGGAGACACAGGTTCAGTCCCTGGGTCAGGAAGATCCCCTGCAGAAGGAAATGGCAACCCACTCCAGTATTCTTGTCTGGAAAATCCCACAGAGGAGCCAGGTGGGCAGAGTGGGACACAACATAGTGACTAAACAATTGCATGTCTGAAAGCTGCTAGATCTTAAAAGTTCTCATCACAAGAGAATTCTGCATCAAAAAAAGAACTCTGCAGCTATGTATGGTGATAGATGCTAGCTAGACTTAGTATAATGACCATTTCACAATATCTACAAATATCAAATCATTATGTTGTATACCTGAAACTAATATATCAACTATCCTTTAATTTTAAAAAAGAGCAGTTCCTTTGGGCCCCATACCTTCCACCAACAATAAAAACAGTATTTTATATCATCTACAGAGGGATAGATCTTGAGCTATATAACAGCTCGATATAGGAAGAGGCCATCTTAATTTATCGTATGTACTTGGCTTGGATATAGTCTAACTACTGTACTCGTGGCTCAGTGGTAAAGAACCCACCTGCCAATGAATGAGATGTAGGTTCAATCCCTGGGTCAGGAAGATCCCCCAGAGAAGGAAATGGCAACCCACTCCAGTATTCTTGCCTGGGAAATCCCATGGACAGAGAAGCCTGGCGGGCTATAGTCCATGAGGTCACAAAAGATACAACTTGGTGACTAAATAATACTCTACCTAACCACGTCTGCTACGTGTGCATGTGTATACACACACTCGCACGCTCCATAGGCTACTTAATCCTACGTCACCACTTATTATCTTCCAACTCCTCTCTTTCCCTCATTACTGATACCAAGTTTTATTAACTGCCTGCTTCAGGTCATCACCTGTCCATTTTTTTCCCCCATTGCCTGATCTTAATCAGAGTATCTCACCCAAATGAAATTTTACCACTGTGCCTTCCTGATTTCCCCTCCACCAAGCCAACCTAAGCTACGTGTCATTTCCTTATTTAAAACTTTCTAATGGCTCACCATTGTCTTAAAAAAAGAAAAGGAGAAACTCTTTGTCTTATCTCCTCTCAGCCCTTGTTCACCACTCCCACTTACTGTACACAATAAATTATTTACAGAATATCATGCTTTCCAGGCTTACATATACATGTATGTGCATATGTTGTTTTTCCTGTCTCTCATACTCTCCTCCTCTCACACCAATCTGTACTCATCTTTCAGCTCTCAGCTTAAACATCATTTTGAGTATTCTCATAGCCCCCTTCATTTGTCTTAGAAATACTATTCATCACATTTTATAATCTTCTACTTATCCAAATCTTTCATTAGACACAGAGCAATAGTCTAGTGTACTCAGAAGAGTGTTTGGCTCAATGACAGCATGCTGATCTTCAGTAAATTAAGTTTTTTAAAAATGACAGCTAATAATGATTTAAACTAGCTTCACAACCCTCAATTCGGTTTCCTGTAATCTGTAGGATTTTTGCTTAATTCTACTCCAACCTCAGCCCACATTTACTCACCTATAGGGATGTTGTTGGAGAAGGAAATGGCAACCCACTCGTGTTCTTGCCTGGAGAACCCCAGGGACGGGGGAGCCTGGTGGTCTGCCGTCTATGTGGTCACAGTCAGACATGACTGAAGCAACTTAGCAGAAGCAGCAGGGATGTTGCACTAAAATCCGTTCTCTTCTTGAATAACTAGACCTGGCTTCTCAAGTAGAGAGTACATTTCCCCAGTGCTTAAGGCTATATGTATTCCTGTGATCAACCTACAGTCAAAAGAACATGAGAATTTATACAATTTATGGCTTAGATTTCTAAAGGCCATTCCTTCAGGGGCTAAAATGAAAGCAACTGAGTTATCTCAGAAGCCATGTTTTGAAAAATGAGAACCCAGGTCTTTGAAAGACTAGATGGAGGACAGCACAGGACACTTAAGTGGTGAGAAATATGCTCTATCAGAGCCATTGCATTTTGGGGTCTCTTTGTTACTATTTTCACTACCTTAAGGCTTAATACACAGAATACAGAGAGGCAGATGAAATGGGAGACTTCAGATTTTCAGAAAAATAACGTAGACCTAATAAAGATTAAAAATTCCAACATAAAAAATTTACAATGAACCCAGGGTCATATACAGAAAATAGAAATTTTTGAAACTAGTTTAAAAATATCTTCCTTAATGAGAAAGAACAGACTTTTATTTGAGACAAATAAATAAAATCAAGAAGTCAAAACAAAAGGCAAGGAAAAGGAACTTCTGTGTCTGTGGTGCCTATAGGTAATGTGCTGCTAGGGTAAGCAACTAGGGTGACTGTCAATTGTACATGCAACTTATCCCAAAGAAAGTTAGGCCAAGGATAAGGGGGTAAATGATAGACAACAGACCACAATCCAGTTTCAGAGGTCACAAACCAACACCAGGCAGGTCAAAGACAAAATGGGCAGATTCTTATAAAACACACCACGCTCATATGAAAATAAATGCCTAAAAGAATGAAGATCTTTAAAAGATTTCTGAAGATTTAAAAACTTTATAAAGATTTTAAGAGTCATGAGAAAAATGACAGAGAAAACAACAAAAAGGCCCTGTCACTCTCCGTGTAAAGCTGCTTTAAGAGTCCTTAGGTTCTCAGGAAAGAATTTTAGCTACTGGAAAGGCAATAAAACCAAAGTATTAGAATTCCATTGTCACATTTATCTATTTCAGGGCCAGCACAAAAACACCTACTACTAAAACCAGAACACCAGCTTTAAACTTATCCAGTGGTGAGTAGAATTTTAAGGGATCCAGTTCTACACAGGTTCAGATGCTGACTCTTATCACTTACTGGGTGTCGTGACTCTGAGTAAATTACTTAACCTCTCTGGGATTCAAGGTTTCTTACCAGTAAAGGGGTATTTCAACTCATTTAGCACCTTCAGTAGAACCACAATGGTTTAATGAAATAAATCATGTGAAGTATTTTTTATGGCAAGCATGTACTAAGAAGCCATTATTACTGTACCCACTATACTTTCAATCTAGTAGGCTTTTGTATTTTGTTTTTTAGCAAAGATTTTTACTTGGCACTGACTTCGAAACAGCTTCAAGTTTCCTTTAAGTGTGTAACCTCTTTCCGCGGTAGCATCAAAAAGGCCACACTACAGTGTACCTACATTTGCTAACAGCTTACCAAAGAATTTAAGTCACTTCACCTCTGCCACTCCGATAACCTTACAGAAATCAGGTATTGAAAGTACATTTTACTTCATAACATATCTGTGATGCATATCTTAAAACACAAATGATATTCTGATGATGAAATCCTTATCAACCCAGAACAATGAAACCTGGGTGCTTAAAAAAGGAAATTGTATGGTGCCAACAGCTCTCCTTTCATTCTCATATGCCTAGCAACAACTGTAGCACTGTAAATATCTGTACCAGCATCTAAGATTATTTTGTTATAAAATTATCAAATGTCAATCATTTTGTATTTTCTAAGGGTTGTTGATGATTCTCACTCTGGCAACTCTTGGAACAAAAACCACAAGTATATTACTAATATTTATAGCATAAACTCTAGGTCCAGGTATGAATGCAGACTGTCTTCTTTTCAAATTTTCAATTAGATAACTTTTTCAACTGAATAGGATACTGATTTGCTGACAACTTGCCAGGGAATGAGAATTTTGGCAAATGCACACACAATGGACAAATGAATTTATTATAAAACTATACAAAGAGCTATATAAAAAGTGGTAAAACTATGATTGTTGGTGAACAGTAAATAAGTGATCCTTCGGGCCACAGTAAATGGTTCACACTATGATAGTGTGGGAATCTTTTCCTAGATGAGGAACAGTATACCTAGTAAACACCACCTTACATGTAAAAGGACTTCAACGACGTGAGCTAAGTATACATAAAATCACTTCTAAATGTAATTAAAAAGCCATCACTGGATTTCCCTGGTGGCCAGGGGTTGATTCTGTGCTTTTACTGCAGGGGGTGCAGGTTTGACTGGTCAGCTAAATTCCACAGGGCAGTGTGGCCAGGAAAAAAAAAGCCATCACTTGCTTGGGTTTTGAAATTGTTTCAAATTGTATCTGTTGTTTCCTACTCCAATTTATCCTTCTTAGATAAGGGGGTGAGCAAACTTTTTCATAACAGACGGAAATAATCAGTAAATAATTTAGACTTCGCAGGACTTATGTCACAAGAATTCAACTCTGCTGCTGTAGTCAAAAGCACCCAGAGACACCTTGTAAACAAATGGGCATAGCTAGTCCAAAATCAGGCAGTGGGTCTTAGTTTGCCAATATCTGTTCGAGATAGCTGTGTGATTTGGAGAAAGCAGAAAAGGTAATTATATACCAATAATTAGGATTAAAGTATTTTTCTTTTTCTCTCTCCAATATTTGACAGTTATAAAATATGCACATGCTGCTATCCCTAAGGTTAACACTAAAAAATTAGCCATGTTTAATATCTAAACTTTTTAAATTAAAAGGATTAAGCACATTTAAATTTAAGCCTTTAGGGACTTCTTGGCAGCCCAGTGGTTAAGACTCCGAGTTCCCAGAGTAGGGGGCATAGGTTCAATCCCTGGTCGGGGAACTAAGATCCTACACACTATATGGTGCAGACAAAAAAGAAAAAATTAAGTCTTTATTAGACCCATTAGTCTGAAGTATCTTGCTAATTAGAAGAAATGGAGATTCATTTATAGGTTAGAAATCTAAATTACAATTATATAAATAATTACTATTTTGAAAAAAACAAAAAATACAGAAAGGCAGATTTTAGGAATCACAACCCAACGAAAATACAAAATTACCAATTATAAAAGAGGTTTTAGCATTTACTTATTTTTTAATTTTTACTTTTTCAGCTGCTCTGCACAGCATGTGAGATCTTAATTCCCTAACCAGGGATCCAACCCACACCCACTTGAACTAACCCACTCCCGCTCACAGTGGAAGCAGAGTCTTAACCTCTGGACTGCCTAGGTTTTACCATTTATAATTACCCTACTTGGAAGAAATACTCTGCTAAGAAATAGAGTAGTAAACACAGTTGGTTTTGAAGTAATGACTTTATTAATAAATATACATCCATATGATGATGTAGATACAAATCATGAACACTACTCCATTCCCATACACATAATTGCACACGAGTAGCTCAAGTTCATGGACATAAAAACATATACAGTATCTATTCAGACTTTTTACAGCAGAGGACAGCGTGCTTATATGTTAACTGGTAATTATTTTCTCCATAATTATCTGTGGAAAAATGAAACTGAAAGTAAAAGAATCAAAGTGGTCTGATTACTATAAATCACATACTTGATTTACTGGAGCATTAAATTTTCCAAAATTAAATACATTATATGTGAGAGAACAGATTTATCTATGTGGGTTGAGTAAGGGGAGAAAGCAAAGGAAAGATTTAGATACATCCTAGAGTTTAACAGCATATAATTAAGATATAATAAAGAGAAAAACAATAGCATCAAAACATTATGTCAAAGGGAAAAAAAGTTTCAAACAACTGTTGTGAATTCTTACTAAATGTGAATTTTACTATATACGGATCAAAAAATTTACTGCATATATAGACCATGACTGACAGAGTAGCAGTTATTGTCAACATCCCCTGTTCTTTTAAAGTTTCTTAGAATATAAAAGTTGGTTGTTGTTTTTCTTTCATTTAGCTCATACACTGGCTTTTCCTATATTGTATGAGTCACCTTTAACCTAATAAATGGATCCAGATCATTCCTTTTGTTCCTTAATTTTAAAAAAGTTACTTATTTCATGAAAAAATACATGTAAATTCACACAAACATCAGTTTGGAATTAATATTACCTTTACTACCTTAACAGATGGTTCTTTTAAAAAAGTAAATAAAAAATATAAAGAAGTTTTTAGTATAACTGAAAACAATGATTTTTAAAACATCTCCAAATATTTAAAATTAATCAGATATCTATTTTTTCCCAACACAATGTGCTAATTAATATCCAGTGCAAAACTCCAAAGATAGTATCAAAATCATCCCACACTAAAGATTAGTTATGCAAAGTTATATCTGTCAAAAAATGAAAATTTCATCTGTATTAGCTCCTAATATATTGATATAAGAATAAATAAGGCATGTTAAAATATTTTTTAAAGAAAAAAGTAAAGCAAACTTACTTGAATAGCAGATCATTTTCTGACCAACAGTTTAAATATAGAATAGTGAAACCTATTTTGTGAAGAACAGAATTACACAATATAAAATTAGCAATTTACCTTTCAAGGAACAAGTATACAGTGGGGGGGAAAAGCCAGTTTTCCCCAGCTGATTATATTAAAGTATAAGGAATTGTTTAACATGCTATTTCAGTGTTTATCATGACAAGAGACAGTGTTACAAAGGATGCACAACATAGTCTTTGTAGAGAAGTAAAAATATTTTCTATGTTAAGACTTCATTCATGTTATCACTTAGATGTCTTTTTCTTCAACATGGCACCAATAAACTGTTCACAACGATAAAAGGAAATAGAAGAAGAAGATGCTCCTCAGCATATAGATCTAATACTCCAGGTAACTTCTCATAAACAGAAAATTCAGCTTTCTGAATGGGGTTATCCAATCACTTTTTTTCCTGGAACATAGCTCCTGATATTAATAAAACACTGTTATGGACATAACTTCCTTTAGCTAATCTCACCATTCATTAACTTGTATATGAGATTCTTCACAAAATACTGCATCTGCTTCACCTTCTGACACACAGCACAGCACCACTGAGTACATGTGCTGGAGGATGGAGACCCGGGAGGGGAACAAATGCAGGAAAATGCAGGGAGAGAGGGCATGTTCAACAAAACCAGGAAAGAAAATAAAACTGAAAGGGAAACATCAAGTGGGCACACTATGAAACACAATACACAACCACACCCTTGACTATGATACATGTAATTCTATGGGAGAACATTAAAGTTAACAACTTCTTTCAGGAATTCAAAGGAGGACTTCTAAGCAGCCAACTGCTAAACATCATCTTCAGAAACAACTGAACGACAAATATGATAAAAGTGAATGGATTAACATATGAATAGAGATGTAAGCATCTGTGTGTGTCAGAAGTTATACTGTTCTAAGTAGATTTATATTAAAAGTTTTGTATTTTAAGCTTCTGCAAGAATAAACTGTTATAGTAATTTAGCTGCCAGAATGTTACAATTAATTATGTAGTCATCTAACATTGCTCTCCATGGTTTGTGCAAAGCTAAAATTGTTGAGGTCACTGTCTCAGAAGCCATTGCGCACACGGTCCCCACATAAAATCCAACACCTCTTACTGTAAAGAGCAGCATAAAGTCCAGCTCTTTGTGTCAGGTACGGCTGAACACCTGAAGGCTTGCTGCTTTTTTCCTGATACAACAGTTATGAAACATGACATCCATTTGCGACCAGAGTTTGCATTAACTGAGAGCAAACCCAAGCAACATAATATGCACCCTTTGAAAACTTTAATTTTCAAAGATTAAAAATCTGGGGATCCTGCAAACCTACATTATAATTTCAAAGGCATTTAAGCTCACAAATACATACACAGTAACTTTAAAATTCAGTGGAATTTTTTTTTCCCAAATCCAAAGTTTATAATAATCTATTTTATTTAGATCAAACTCAGAATAAATAAAAATGTGTATTAACGAAGACTGCTTTCAAAAAGAGGAACGAGAGATATCCCTCTGTCCCTTCTATATGTGTCTGCCCAATGTTTTTTTTCCTTTCCTATCTTGCTTCTAAAGCAAAATCTGTTGGAAAAAAATTTATTTGGATGAAGTGGTCTCAGTAGAGCCACGATGAGATTTTTAATTAAACTAATCAACATATTTCTTACATGTTTCATGCATAGACTGATTCCTATTTCTTAACATTTGGGTTCTGACAGTCAGAAAATTGCATCTTGTTTGTACCAGTTTTACAGTCTACCATTCAATTTTTGTCCTTTGGTAGATATAGACCTGAAACCACAGTAAGTGCTAATGCAATGGGACAATTTATCAGAAAAAATTTAAAAATATTTTTTAATAAATGAACATTATTAAACAGTGTTTTACGCATAATGCTTTATAACTAAGTATGTAAAAGGCAAAATGTATTAACTATAGCAACATGCAGACATTAAGAATATTTCTTTTTCTATTATGTTAAATATGCTATTCTCAGAATACATTGTATTTCACCAAAAATGTAATGTGCAGTTTTTATTAAAAAGTTTTTTCGTAAATATGAATTGTTTGTAGTGTTTGGTATACATGCTGTTAGGCAATTAAAAAATACACAACCTAAACATGGCTGAAAGGCAAATGCTAAAGAACTTTTAAAGGAATAATGGTTAAATCAATTAATACCATGTAGATCAATAAATTAGAAGCTGTTTAAACCTAGAACATTAAAAATAAGATTTTTAACATATGAAGTCTATGTAAATGCCAAAGCATATATGTGTCCTGTCTCATGAACATAAATGTTACCAAAAAATACCCTCCAGCCACTACCTCAAGTAATCTTGAATCATTAGTTTGCTTTGTTCCATCAGTTAAAAATACCTTAGATATTATCTTTATTATACTGTAAGCTAACTTTACAAACTAATAGGTATAATGGTTTCAATTATGTAGCACATAAAGCATTTAGAATGACAAAAAAATAGTAATGAAATGAGATACAACCATAACTCTAAAGGAAAAGCAAAAACGATCTAGATAGGTGTTACACTTGAAACTATGTACAAATACAAAGCCACTGCTTATGCCTTGAGTGCGTCTGTCAGCATATGACAGTTTCTGAGCAAAAGCAGAAAAAAAAATCAAACGGGAAAACAAATTTGGAAAGCCCAGGCCATATCATGTATGTCGAAATAAAACCAAGAAGCTTTGGGATTATCCACAATCTTCCTTCTAAACCTGGCCCTCCTTTCCTGCCTCATTCATTCATTGGGTGGCTTGATTTCGCTGCTGGTTTCCTCCACCCCATGAACAGCTCTACCATGTATCATAGGATAAGGAAAAGCAGCAGTCCCACAGCCATAGCCAAGATCGGCAAGACGGGATAGAGCTTTAATGCTACCTGGAGGTCTCCCTGGGCTGACTTTGTATCCTGCAGCTTTAGTTGTACCCAAAGGTCTGCCTGGGCTTGTTTTAAATCCAGCGGCTTTGGTGGTTCCCAGGGGTCTGCCTGTGCTGGTCCGGTATCCTGCTGATTTGGTGGTTCCTGAAGGCCGGCCACGCTTACCAGATCGGTTGAGATTTTTCTTTTTCTTTAGTTCATCTTTTATCTCTATGCTTCTGCCACCTGCAGTCTGCAAGTGTGTTTCATTTAATGGGTCTTGCCTCTGACAAACCATTGGTTTGTGGCTGACTGTGTGGCTGTATTTGTTTTGCTGGGAGGAATATATGTCAAACTGATCAGCAGCTCTCATGGCATCTTCATTGAGGCAGGAAGGTTTGCCAGGCCCACAAAAAGCTGGATTACTGCTGGCAACAGGATGCATCATTTTCTACCAAAAATAAAGGACAAATATGGGTAAATACACATATAAAAATATATATCTGAATGACAGCATTTAGTGGGAAAACAGTCAGTCTCCCAACAACTATGCAGGCTCTCTAAAATTAGCTGACAGGCAGAACTCCAGGCCACTTATAAACACACACACACACACACACATCAGCAGATTCAAAGATACTTCTTTTTTCTCAATTTAATCACCGGTAGGCATAAATGCCATGCAAGATAACTAACACCAGTACTGATTTAGTAGTCATAATGTTTTCTGCATAGGAATGAGAAAAATGTGTATGCAAAATCTGTTATATTTTGTAGGTTTTTCTTTTCTAGATTAAGTCTGAAAAAAGATAATAAAGATAAGAACTGTTATTAACACGATACTTTTTTTCTCTTTAGTTTCCTTAACATTCTTTGAATGTCTCCCTTTGGCCTTTCATTATATTTCCCACATGTATACTTCTGATCCAGCCAATTTTCAAAGGTGGATGCTTCTTTGGCATTATCATAATTTATTATTTATACAAAATTCTGAGTGTATGTTTCACTGTATAAAGACAGAATGTGCCAAGCAAAGAATACAATCTGTTGGCCGTAGGCACTGACTCCCTTCAAACTATTCTATCCAAACAGGAGGCAGCACCAACATAAAGGGTAAACAAAGGTTTCCATTAGCTAAAATAAGTGAACATTTATAAAACAACTGAAGCTTATACAAAAAATATGTGTAACAATCATAATAAAATACTTTTGGAAGTGTAGTTATCAAGACAAAATGCTGAATACGCAACACTGCTTTGTCTTCTGGCCATAAATATGACATGAATCTTTTCCCCTTATAAGAGCTCTGTAACTAACAGTCCAACAACTCTATTTTGTCTGTGAAACATCCCTGTGAATTGTTTCTTATCTAAAGGCTGTAATATGACCACCACAATGACAAGTCAGCTCTAAATAGCCACATCATTTAGAAACACAGAAAAAGAGAATCTATACAGAGTACATTATATTTCAATGAGGTTAAAAAAAAAAAAAAGATGGGTTCTAATTCATATTTAGAAAGAGTCACAAATGTCTATGAAGGTTCAGCCACAAGTTGTTAGGTATTTGCCTGTACCTTTCATAAATGTAAAACTGCACCAAAACCCCAGTTATGAAAATAGTTACTCCAAGAGGCTAAGAACATATAATTAATGTGAGCCAAAACCACTGCAAATTTATTTCAATCATAAACCTAAAAGGAAATGGGAATCAAGTCAAAGAACTGAATTCAGTAACATTACTAAATATTTGCTAAAAATCAACAGATATAGAGCCATTTTCCATCTACCTTAAAAATCTTAACTATGAAGGAAAAACATTTACAATGAGAAGCTACTAGTTTATGGCAGAAGCCTTACAGATCTGAGAACATAAAACAAGACTGGAGCTAAACACAAATATCAAAAGGAGTAATTCCTCACTCATTCCCCAAACATATAATGAGAATGAGGTTATTAATTATCATCTCATTTGCTCAAATTCTAACTTCAGATGAGAAATAAGAGATCATCAAGATATGTTCCAAATGTAATACTATTAACTGAAAATTACCAGTTTTTGAGATTTTCTATGTGGCAGGTAGGAAGTCTGGCACTACATCTCAACTCCATCATCACTACAACTCAGCTTTATGAGGAACATACTATTAGCTCTATTTTAACTTCAAGCAACTTGCCAGGGTCACACATTAGGAAACAGTAAAACTAAATATAAATTCAGATAAATTTCGAATCAACAGGATTTCTTCATAGGCACAATTATTATTTGAGTCAGATAATTCCTTAGCTAGGGTGAAGGTGGGGGGTTGTCCTGTGCATTTTAAGATGCTTAGCAGCATCCCTGCCCTCTACCCACTGTACTCCCCAGATGTCAGTTCCTATACCCTCCTCTTTTCCCTTTCAATTTATAACAACCAAAATATTCTCCAGACGTTGCCAAATATTCTTGGGGGAGGGGGTACAGGGGACAAAATCTACCACCCATCATGAGAATCACTCAGCTATACTAAAATGAAAACACAAAAGTCAATTCAAAATACTTCTGCTGACGACTTTCCTAGTGGTCCAGTGATAAGGAATCTGCCTGCCAATGCAGGGGACAAGGGTTTGACCACTGGTCCAGGAAGACTCCAATGCCATGGCATCACAGGTACTGAGTCTGCACCCTAGAGCCTGTACTCAATGAGACGTCTGGGCACTGCAACTAGAGAGTAGCCCCCTCTCGCCACAACTAGAAAAAGCAGCAAAGATCCAACGCAGCCAAAAATAACGAAATAAATAGGAAATACTCCTGCCAAAATTTCTACTCAACTCTTAAGCTACTACCTCTTCAAATATCCACAAAACCTTTCTATCAATAACATCTACAACATCTAAATCAAATAGATCTGTTTCCCAAACTGAAGAAAAGCCATCGTTGGAATTTGTGAAGAGACCAACCACATTCCTCTCCCCTACAAGTTATAAACTAATTGAGAAATACACACAGGACTTAGATAGGAATCAAAATACTATTTTATTGCCAATAAAATTGGACTAGAGACCACATGCAAATACAAAGAGAAACACACTAGACCTCTGAGCAGACTGTAAGAGGAAAAGTGATCCCTTTCTCTTTTTTTCTGGTCATGCCTTGTGGCTTGGGCCACACAGCGAAAGCACAGTCTTAACCACTAGACTGCCAGGGAATTATTCCCGAAGTGACTTCTTTTTCAATTTTATTATTCAGAAATCACCCTGCCAAAAAGCTCTAGTATAAACAGCCAGAAAGGTACCAGTCCTCTTCCACAGAAAGTACTGCCAGTAAAAGGAGAAAACGGTTTTTTCCTACAATCTGTTGCAATGTTTTATAGCTCATGTCTTTTAAGTTCCTATCACTCACCAAAACCTTCCCTCTGGACCTACTTCCCTTAGCTTCATTTTCTCTTAATGTATCAGAACATTCATCATCTATTATCACTATCAGGATATATAGTCTCAGCTTACATTATGTTTAGGTTTTCAGAAGCAAGATTCTGCCATATTTCCTTTACTCAGACACCGACACCATTCAACTAACACTGACGAAAAACACAACATTTAAACAGTAGGCAGACAAAAAAAAAAAAAAAATTCACCCATCTTCAACTCCTTTAATCTTCTCAGGAATGTATGCACTTGGTTTGTATTATGCTTTTTTAATATTTTATTTATTTATTTATCTGGCTGCTCCTGGTCTTAGTTGTGGCATGTGAAGTCATAGTTGCTGCAACATGTGGGATCTGGTCCCCCAACCAGAGATGGAAGTTAGGTTCTCTGCTTTGGGAGCACAGAGTTCCAGCCACTGGACCACCAGGGAAGTCCCGGTGTGTATTACGTTAATTTACTTCTGATATAGCTCATTTATAATAGAGGGCCAACTCCATGCAAAACACTATTCTGAGAACTAGGACACAAAACAGACAGGAATAAAGTTGTTTATCCCAGGAAAGACAAGATACTTACTTAGAAGATTTCTAAAGGCTAGTTTAGAAGGGCTCTATATTTTCCTTCCCTGCTTACACCAAAAAATCAGTAGAATTCTCTCTTTACTCAATAATTAACAAGCTGGAAAAGATATTTACTATGACTGTTACCCATGTAAACAGTTATTTAAAAAAAAGAAACAGAGTTAAAACCAATTCTTCTCTACTTTCAGGAGTCAACTTATTAAGATGGGAGTCAGCATCATTAGAGCCTTCTGTGCACAATCGTCATACACATAAACATACACAGTGGTAGGTGCATGTTGAATTGATATGTTTGTACATAGTATGTACACATTCAAGCTTTAATTGTACACGTAACAATGCCTCCCTGGTCCCAGCTCAGGGCTCACCAGGTAACTGCTCTTTCTTGACTCTTCAGATATCAGAGAGTTCACTGAAAGCAATGCAGGCCTCATTTCTTAAGAGTTAGAATAACTACTACTATAACTACTACATTTCTAGAAAGTTTGAACTGAATGAAATCCAAGAATACAGAACCAGACTGTGAAGACTAGCAAAGGTTAACAATTTTTAAAAATAGTTCACTGACTATAAGGGAATCAACTAAGAGCTTCTATATATTTTAACAGTAACTAAATTAGAATTCTCTTTTTTCAAGTATTTGTTTGGCTGTTCCAGGTCTTAGTTGTGGCATACGTGAACTAATTCCCTGCCCAGGGATCGAACTAGGCTCGGTGAGTTGAGAGCATGGAGTCTTAGCCACGGGGCCACCTAAATCTGAACTCCTAAAGCATATGCTAAAACTTGCCATCCCTGAAATTGTTTTACTGTGCATTTAACCTCGGAAGTTTTTTCGTGACCTGTTCTTTACAAAACAATTCATCTTCCTTCTCCTGAATGTAGCAGTCATGACTGCCAACATAAAGAACTACAACTATTTTTAGTAACTTCAGAACGTATTCACTTTTAAACATGGAGAAAATCGTCCTTTCAAGAAATCCAAGTTCCTCTCTCTTCTAAAGAGCAAACGCATAATTCTCAGAGGTTTATTTCATGCCATTTGGCTTGTAACAACCGTAATCATACGCGATTTCATAATTCTAAATAAAAGTACATTTGTGAGCGACTTCACTCAGAAAATCTGTTCAGCAAAGGCTAAAACAAATGTCAGTAGCCATGCACTCTGCCCCACCACGGAAAGTTTTGATACTAGAACAGAACATAAATAACGGCCTTCTTTGTCTTCTTTCTCCTCCTTAATTGTGCCCCACTGCGCAGTTTCACCGGTGCCGGAATCCTTATTTGACAAGAGGGGTGTAGAAATATATTACCTGTTGTGCCCGAAAGCGATTTATTAGTGTATCGGCAATACCAACTTTGCAGGAGATATACGCCCACACTAGAGAAAGGGTTGTGTAGCCTCCGATAATCAAAATTGATCGCCCGCCGTCGTGCACTCGGAGTTCGGCAAGCTGCACAAGTCACAGGCTACTCCATCTGGATGTCCATCTCGAAGTGGGCAGGCATTAATTTAAAGTGGCGGGGGGAGAAGTGATTCTGACCTCCCGAAGAAAAGAAAGAGAGACCCCTCCCCCCGCCGCAAGAGGAATTTCCCCCCAATAATGGCTTCAAGCCCAGGGAAGAGCAGGCTACAAACCGGGGCCCCTCCTCTCGCTCCGGGCTAGGCCAGAGCCCCTTCTCAGGCGCGGGTCGGAGAGCTCTTCCCACCAGCTGGCTAGGCCCTCATTCTGGCCCTCTCCTTGCCTTCTCCACGAGCACCCGCCGCCCAGACTCTGCCCCCGGCCCGTCTGACAAACCCCCGCGTGCCTACTTACCTCAGCCGCTACTAGCCCGGCCCCTCAGCGTGCCCAGGGGCTGCCCATCGGCTGGAAACCTCACGCTGGCGCCGCTCCTTTCCCAGCTCGACGCGTCTATACTGCGCTGAGAGCCCGAGACGGAGGGAAAAGCAGGGAGGGCGTTGGCGGCGAAGCGGACGCTGGTTTCCAGCTCCCACCGCAGCCACCACTCACAGATCTGCCCCGAACGCAGGAGGAAGAGGCCGCCACAGCCCCTTAGAGCGAGGTGCGGCGTGCGCGAGCTCGCGAGTACCGCACACGCGCACGCACACGCACGACGCGAGACCCAATCTCCCGCCGAGGACCAGCACGCCAGCCTGGAGAAGGGTAGCCCAGGAAGCCAGGCTGCGCTTGCGCGGCAGGACGGCAGGAGGCGGGGCTTAGGCCGGAGCCACTTAGGCTCTGGTGCAGATCGCGTTCTCCAAAGGCTAAAAACTTCGTGAAGTGGATTTTCATAGCACTTCAATAATACTGAATTTATTACTGACCCCATTTTTTCAAATTAAGAGGACTAATANCACACACACACGTACACACACACACGCATGCATACACAGACACACGCACACCTTTTGTTTGCACTGAGCTGCTTCTGCGTTCACCTTCAGCTTTGTTCCTTCCAGTTAGACAACCCCAGGGGCTTTCTCCTGGCTCCGGACCCCACAGCCTGATGGCAGCTCAGTGCTGCTGGGGCCCTGCACCTGCTGCCCCGAGTCTGTCCCCGCATCCCCCCCGCATCCCACGATGCTCTGGTCTAAACGTGGTACCAAGTCAGGGCCCGATGGGCGCCCTGCAACAGCCTGGGGACAAGCAATCCCGCTTTCTCTCCCCAGGTGTGTGGACAGCTGGCAACGGGTGCTCAGATTCCAGACACACAGCCCACTTAAAGTGTGGACAGCCGCTGCAGTGACCAAGGGTTGACACCTCTGACCTCACACTCCTTGCTGGAGACCCTAGATGGAGCGGAACCCTGCCCCTGAATCGAGAGAAGGCCCAGGTTTTCTGCTCTGGGTCCTCGTGTCTGCTCCTGACCTCCCTGAAAACGGAGCATCACTCAGTCCTTCCTGCACGCACCCCCGAGTCCAAGTGTGCACTGGCCAATGTTACTAAACACACGTGTCCTTGGAGGCAATGACATGCAGCCACATCACACCCACTACCACCCCCTTGGCCACGACTCACCCCTGGAAGAACCTGCCTGGTGGGCCTGGGGACCCGACCCTCTGACTCTTCTTCCAGACCTGCCACCTTTTCACATACCCACACCACTGGCNGATTCTTTGCAACCTCATGAACTGTAGCCCACCAGGTTCCTCTGTCCATGGGATTTTCCAGGCAACAATACTGGAGTGGGCTGTCATTTCCTCCTCCGGGGATAGAGCTCACATCTCCTGCATTGGTAGGCGAGTTCCTTCTTACCACTGAGCCACCATGGAAGCCCATGGTAAGTTTGGACCTTGGTAAATTAATAAAAAGGACCTTGGTAAAATAATTTTTTAAATTTATAGTCCTATAATTAGGTCTGTAGTATAGAAAAATAATTGATAGCAGTGTGACATTTAGAAGTGTAAAGGACCAGAGCAAAAAGACCTGTTTTTAAAGGCTATTACAACAGGCCAGGGTAGAGATGATAAAAACCAATAGTGAGAAGGGAGAAAAAGGAATTACAGAATAAGTATCTTGATGGACTGATGATATAAGTGTCTTGATGGAGGTAAAGAAGAAAGAGTGATGATGGCATTATTCAAGGTAGGCGACAGACAAGAATTGCCATGTATGGGGAGGGTATATAATGAACTACACTTTAGAAAAGCTGAATCTTGTATTTTTATTTGTAGGATAAAATAAACTCCTTCCGATTCCACGATAACAATTATTCACTCAACAGTTTATTTTTGAAGTGCTTACCATGTATCAGATACCATTACAAATGCTGGAAATACAGCAAAGTCCCTGTCCATGGAGCTTGCATTTTAGCCTCCTCTTACGATACAGTGATGGGAACACTATTCTACAGTAAAAGGAACAGTGANCAACACAAACCAGGAGGCAAACCAAATAGAGTACACAGAACAGGCAAACTCAATCATTTTCTGGCAGGCAGGGTTCTGTAACAAGATTCTAACTCTCAATCTAGTTAATCCTATAAAATACTAGAAAACAGGACTGATCATACTAGTATTGTTCACATAGAAAAATACCAACATAGAAAACAATTAAAACATATACACGGATTTTAGGGCACATGAGGTAGCCTTCCAAAGACTTTTTAAAAATAAGTTTTCTCTAAGCAAGATTTCTTTTTTTATTCTTAAAGGGAAATACAAGAATGCACTGTAGTGCTGCCATACCATGACTTTTCCAGATCCTTAATTTTTGTTTCAACCAAAATAGCATTTGTACATAAAACCACTTAAGAAGAAAACTTGTCAATGGCCTGGTGGTCCAGTGCTAAGGACTCTTGCATTGCTGAGGCCCTCGGTTCAATCCCTAGTAGGGGAACTAAGCTCCCCAAAAGTCGTGAGGTATGGCCAAAAGGAAATTTTCATACCAGTAAGGTCAAATGATTTGCAGGCCCAATGGAGAAGCAGACAGAGGAACAGAGGAAGTCAGACATTCCCAAGTTTGGGACCTTGGACAGTGTGTGCATGTGTATGCCTGTGGGTGTATATGCACACGTGCACACGCTCAGTCACAGCCCACTAGGCTTCTCGGTCCATGGGAGTTTTCAGGCAAGAACACTGGAGCAGGATGCCATTTTGTCCTTCAGGGGATCTTTCCCACCTAGACAGATTGTGTCTCCTGCACTGGCAGGCGACTCTTTACCATTGAGCTGCCTGGGAAGCCACGGTACCTTGGACAAGTCACTGCTTTTTCCAAATGCTTCCATATGTGTGAAATGAAGAGAATGTCAAAGTACTAAGAATATAGGACAGACATAGTCCCTAACCTCAAGCAGCTTACCTTCTGATGTAGCAGACAAAAATGCAAATAATCAAAATACAGTGTTAAAAGCAATCATCTGATATTTTCAGATAATTATCTCAAGTTGGTCTGAATGAGGTCCTGTAGTACACATAACATGGTAGAATGTACAACTAGTGCTGAATATAGAGGCTTTTTCAAGGGCATTTATCCTCACTTCATTTGTAAAAAGAGCACACTTATAATTGTCAAACTATTTGACTTATATCCAAACATTTCTTCCTCAAAAGTGTACACCTGCGAAATACAATTTGGACTCAATTCAACATTTTGCATTCCTTCTCCAACAGCCTCAACCTGGCCCAGAATAGGCCACTCATATAGGCAAAACATTATGATAAATGGTGACTGTATACATGTGAAAAGGCCAAAAAAGGAATATTCAAATAGAGTGGGAACCGACTGCTGCTTAAAGACCTTTCAATTAAAGCAATGAGTCCTCTAAAATGCTATTCATTTGAACTGAAAGATATCTATAGGAAAAATGAATTTCATTTTCTAGATTTTAGTTTTTCAGTAGTCACTGACTGTCCTTGCTAGTATACACCATATAGCAACACTGAAAGATACAGCAATAAAGAAAACTTCAGAAAATGCCCTCCCATACACCCATTGTAGTAAGAGTACTATGTAGGCACTGTTTTCATATGCTTTAATGATTTACATGTATTATTTCATTTCATCCTCACAAAAATCCTGAAATTTTATGTGGAAAAAAAGACATTTTAAAGCATTTAAGCAACTTGCCAAAGGTTGTCCAAGTGTCCCCCATATGTGAATTTACTTATAATCATGTATATGAACCGTTACACTAAACTGTAATATACTTCATGTGTAGTAACATAAAATCTACTCAAAAAATTCAGAGGATGAGACTTTAAAAATGAAATACAAACAGAGGCTCCAGTATTTTCTCCTTGCTTTCCAATAGCTTACTGTGACCCACTTTGGAGACCACTGCTGTAGATAATAGCTAGTCAAAACCCAAGAACAAAGCAAAGACTATCATCAGTGGCTTTCAAACCTGAGTATGTATCACAGAATCATTACCATCCCAGACACACTTACAATAGCAACCCTAGACTTTTTTAGTTACAGAGGAACTTGTGTTCTCTTTAAGGGCATCGCTCCCGTTTTTCCACGGAGCTTTCCAAAACTGAGATTTAGGCTGAGGGCTGGCCTGGGGGACGGCAAGGATTCTTCCAGAAGTGTACAGTACAACTCTGGGAATCTCGGTTCCCAGAAGACTCCCTCAGGCAAAGGCATAGAAAGAAAACATTACCTTCAATATTACCTTGACATGGCTGGACATGGGCACCAGAGAACCTCCTAGAAATTCAGGAATAAAGGCCAAGGACACTTTTAACATTCAAGGGCTGCTGGAAATGCCAGGTGTTGATAGGCTGCAAAAAATCCACCTACTACCAAATGCCAAGTTCAAATGACATGCTTTTGCTGTGGACAAAGAACATTTTTCATACTGAATCCTCACATTTTCTTTATTCCATAATAAGCGAAATTGTGAAAACAGACTAATATCCAAAATGCGTTATTTCTATATATTAAAGACAATTAGATTTTCTTACATTCGGCAACTCTAGGTTTTACAGTAATCCTGGTGATATCTGAGAGAGTAACTCTGAGTTCTAGTTTTCCAAAGGGGTTAGAACTTTTTTATTTCACATTTTTTTCCCTCCAAAATAATGTTAATGAAAATTTAGGATTTCTTTTTAAAGGTTTGAGCTTCAATATCATGAACTTCTATAAGCTTATGCCATATCTGGAAGAGGAGAAGGTCAAGAAAAATCATTATAACGAAATGTTTCACCTATCATGTGACTTGACAGTATGCACTTATATATCAGTTTGCTATAAAGAACCAGAAAGGTGAGACCACTGATACTGCAGTGGGGACATGAAGAGAATGTGTTTATTTACATTTTTCTTTCCATATTTCTACTTAGATTCCTGCTCAAATTAAATTATAAGTTGATACAGAAAAAAAAGGACCTTCAAATATCTGCAATTGGTAATTCTGCAGATACAGTAGGGAATCTTTACCTAGTAACAGAAATGCAGAGCTGGCCTAAGAGTACAGCACATTTCAATAAGTAATGTGTGAGATGTTGCTATATTCCAAGCCAAACGCCTCACTCCGGATAGATTTTATTAAGGTTTTCTGGAAGTTACACCTAAACTGAGTACAACATTAAGACATTCCCTCTACCTCTCAACACACATTCATTTGTTTTTCTCTTTATATTTACACGTATATCTTTTTAAAAGAGTAACTTCAGTTTTTCATGCCAGAGCAGAAAGCATAAAAAAATGTCAATAGATTCTGATTCTTATATAAAACTATGTACCAAAATGTGAAGAACTGGAAGCTCCAGATTCAATTCTAAGAGGAAAAGTATTCTCATGATCACATTGGGCTAGCCACTCAGAATTTATGCCTACTGTAAGAACTCAGCATCTGTCATCTATAAATTACCAAAATGGGGCTAAATAAATAAAACAGTTGTTTACCCTGAACTTCATTTCAATTACCATTTTCCCCTCAACTTCTATCTCAAACAAGTGCTAAGTTATCTGCCACTAAAGGACGTTAGCTTGTGGTTTTATAAAGCAAAGCAAGGCATCATAGGAAAAAGAGGTCACACAAAACCAAGTTATAATTTAGAGGCTTTGCTCTCTAGGCTGTGATTTTTAAGGTGCTGGTGAATTATTGGAAGTGGACTCCACAGCTGGCTTCATGGGATTTATAAACCCAGGCATTCAAGAGCTGGTTCTGCTCAAACAAACAAAAACGTCTTTGCATGCAGGATCTGCCTCCTTCAAAAGAAGAACTGCAGGCACAGGTGCACCATGACTCCCAGCTGAGCACCTTGGCATACCGACAAGGCTGGTAAGATACAAAACATATCAGATAATAAAGTGTCTAAAAGGAGTTGGAGACAATCTAGCCATTATAATTTCATTCTGTATTTCAACTGTTTAAGAATAAGCGTCATTGTGATAAAACACCAACTGGCACATGAACCCATTATTACACCTACAGCCTATCTCATGCCAAATACAAACACCATCAAAGGTTAAGAGGCTTCCTTAGGAAGATATCTGTGGATAGAACTATGAATTTGGGTTGTGAGAATTTTTTAATAGAGTATAATACTTCTCTCACATGCCTAGCAATGTAAACAAAATTAGATATGCAGTAGAAAACATCAGCAAAGATAATTGTAAGAAAATGCAGGCTAATTTTATTTTACAAGGAATTTAAAAAACATGAGCAAATATTGATATTGCATTTTTAAAAAAACAAATTAATCTGTATATCATTCAAATTTTAAAAATCAAAGAGTCAATGTGACACTAAAAAATGTAGTAACAAAGAAATGTGCTTCATTTTAACAAAATACTATCAGTGGCTTATGACAACTAGATGTACAAACATAAAGGTAATAATACTAAAATGATGTAAAACTCTAAATCTCAAAGTGATGGAGCAAGCGGAAGGGAGCACCAATTGCCATCAGTGTGGGACTGTGACATAGTCTATCAAAGGAAACAAACTATCACTAAGTAATAAAAATAAGGATATAAATAAATGGTGGGGGTACAGGAGCCCAAGATGCCTAAAATTTTAGAGAAAATGGTTTATTTGACTCTAGTGTTACATGTGTTTTACCTGTTTTCTTCCTCAAGTAAAAAAAGTGGATATGTGAGAGATTCAAGAATATATCTGAGATTTTCAGTAAGGATAACTTCAGATTGAGGAAATCATGACTGATACCTCCTGTCACTTTAACCATCTAATATACTATTGAAATGAGTTAACAGCTATAATATGCTTTGGGTTTTTTCATTTTTCAAAGCTCTAAGTCAAGACTACTTAAAGGAATTTCTGTATCTTTTGAGAAATACAAATATTTAATTCCTGAAAATTTTATTTTTTCAAAGAGTGAACCATATCAAGTTCTAACACACCAGGAGTCTTGAACATTAGGTGATCCAATTATCACAATTTAAATTAGGATACTCAGGAAATATATATCAAGGTTCAAATATATAATTTATGATTCTTTGTAAACTAAATTTCACTGAGAAATGCTTAAAATTCTAAGCCTAAAATGTGGGTGCCATGCTTTTTTAAAAAAAAAAAAAAAGAAAGAAAATTCACAACCTACTCAATAAACTTGAAGAAAAATCAGATTGGTAGGGTATTTATATGTACAGATATATAAACAAACACTTTAAAGGGGAAAAAAACAATCATGTTCATATTTACAGGTGACAAATCACTTTCACTTTAGGAAGATTAGAAAAGAGCTAGTAGCTAGGCACAGAGCCAGATGTTGTCAAGGGACCTAAAAGCAGTCGATACTAAAATTCTTAGCACTGTAAAGGAATGCAAACACTTCTTATACTGCAAAACTTTAATTTTACAAAACCAAAGAGCAGTCCAACTATGACCCTTATAAGATGATAAAAATTAAAACAAAAACTCTGAACCCATTTTGTAAAACTTCTATTGTAACATTCTTATATCCAGTTCATATTGTTCTACTGGAGTCAAGTAAGATTTAAGCTCAAGGTAGAGACACAAAATTAGAAAATTTTACCTTTTCTGAGGAAATGATCACAGTTTCATTGCAAGAAGATAAGGTGAACAACCCCTTATATAGCTAAGATATATTTTAAAAATAAGAAAGTGAAAGTGCAGAAAAGTGTGTACAGAATGCTAACGTTATTTCCCAATATTAGCTTCGTCCATCCCATGTGCTTTTCCGTTTTGAAGGGCTCACCTCTCTGTCATCAGATGTGTGAAAGTTTAATCTTGCAATCAGATTGTAAACTCTAGAAAGGCAGGAACCAGGCTTTTTATTTCACAGTGATACTTACCTTCCCTGACTTTGAGGGACAATTTTAGCTGGTATTGCTTGGGCCTCACAGGAATCTTGGGGTCTCTGCCTAAAGCGCTGTAGTAAGCACAAAAGGAATCTAAAAGCAGGTGCACAGATGGGCTGGAATCTGTGAAGCACCCTTGAAGCTTTGCCCAGATTGGGGGAGGCAGCTGACGAGAGAGGTGAAACTGCTCCTACCACTAATTTCAAAAACTTTCTTCAGGAATTCATATCCATGCAGAGAACACTCAATCCACCCATTTCCTCTGACTACTCTCACTGTCTCTTGTACCTTTAAGTGGTTTTGTCATCTCTCTTTTACCTACCAATGCTTCCATGAGATTATGTATTTTTCAAACTCTCTTATGCTCAGAACCAAACATTGACAAATATCTGAGGCATTCTTTGAGAGTATTAATATTTTGGATAAGTGTTCTCCTTAGAATGCTATCAACAAAAGTTTTATGTGAGTATAGGAGTCTCACATTGCGGAGAAGGCAATGGCACCCCACTCCAGTACTCTTGCCTGGAAAATCCCATGGATGGAAGAGCCTGGTAGGCTGCAGTCCATGGGGTTGCTAAGAGTCAGACACGACTGAGCGACTTCACTTTCACTTTTCACTTTCGTGCATTGGAGAGGGAAATGGCAACCTACTCCAGTGTTCTTGCCTGGAGAATCTCAAGGATGGAGGAGCCTGGTGGGCTGCCATCTATGGGGTCACACAGAGTCGGACATGACTGAGCGACTTCATTTTCACTTTTACTTTCTTGTATTGGAGGAGGAAATGGCAACCCACTCCAGTGTTCTTGCCTGGAGAATCCCAGGGATGGGGGAGCCTGGTGGGCTGCCATCTATGGGGTCACACAGAGTCGGGCACGACTGAAGCGACTTAGCAGCAGCAGCGTAGGAGTCTCTGGGACCAACAAAGTGAAAACAGAACCCCTAGGTCAGGTAGCAGAGGTGAGAATAACAGNTGGGTGTTCATTGGAAGGACTGATGCTGAAGCTGAAACTCCAATATTTTGGCCACCTGATGCGAAGAGCCGACTCACTGGAAAAGATCCTGATGCTAGAAAAGATTGACGGCAGGAGGAGAAGGGGACGGCAGAGGATGAGATGGCTGGATGGCACCACCGACTTGATGGACAGAGTTTGAGCAAGCTCCAGGAGTTGGTGAGGGACAAAGAAGACTCATGTGCCGCAGTCCATGGGGTTGCAAAGTCAGACACAACTGAGTGACTGAACTGAACTGACCTCACATAACATGCTATGTAAGGATCTGTTAAAACACTTCACAACATATACATGTATCAGATCATCACACTGTGTACCTTAAACTGACACACTAATATATCATCATATCTCAATAAAGCTGGGGGAAAAAAGACACACCATTAATANATAACATGCTATGTAAGGATCTGTTAAAACACTTCACAACATATACATGTATCAGATCATCACACTGTGTACCTTAAACTGACACACTAATATATCATCATATCTCAATAAAGCTGGGGGAAAAAAGACACACCATTAATACTATTTACATAAGGTAGGAAGCCACACTGATTCTTGTTGCAGTGGGCACATCCACTTCTCAGTAGGATAATTCCTTCACATACTCTTATTTCTACTTTTTTACTTTATTTGGCCTGGAGTCACCCATTCTAATGCCCAAATACACACCACGTAATACTATTTACAAAGTTCAAAGACAGGCAGAATCATTCATGATATTAAAAGTCAGGACAGTGATTATCAGAGGGAGATGGGGTGGTAAAGAAAGGTGACACAAGGCAACACCAGTTGACCACAAGGTTCTCTTCCTTAACCTTCATGATACTTCATGGAGCTAGACAGTTATGAGCTGCGCAGTTTTCTGTGTATGTTATACTTCAGTAAAAGTTTTTTAAAAGAAGAAACAAAAAATTCTGCCTGACCTATTGAGACAATCTAGAATAAATACAATCTCAAAAATACTTCTTCTCTATGACCTACTAAAACCATAATTTCAACAGCAAAAAGAAAAAAAGCACCTATTTTTAATATGAGAGAATCAATGAACTATAACTGATACTAGCAGTAACAGACTTCACTAAATATCAGAGTTCTAAGCTAAGTAGAGAGAGCATGGGGTTTGGGTGAGATGGTACTGAGACCAACACTTTTCTCTGTCTGAGCAGATGTTACAAGAAACCTCACGGGATTCTCCAAAGTGAGTGAAACTGGAAAGTGCCTTGCTCACAGGTGACACACTAAATGTCCACCAAAGTTTTATGTATTACTCTTCACACATCTCCTTACCCCCAAAGCAAGAAGCCACACCGGTTCTTGCTGCAGTGGGCACATCCACGTCTCAGCAGGACAATTCCTTCTCCTACTCCAATTTCTACTTTTTTACTTCATTTGGCCTGGAGTCACCCATTCTAGCCCAAATACAGTCCTGACCATCCTACTGCCATCTGACTGCTCTAAGTTTCACAAAACAGAATTTTTCTTTCTTCCCACTGCAGCACAGGCCCACCTAAAAGACATAAATTCTGTTTCTATCCACAATAATTATCCTTGCTAAAAATATACCAAACATTTCTTCTTTCTTATATAATTCCTACATGTAACTCATTCAGATCTGTCTACAAAATTATACCTTAGAACTATTCAGAGATTTTGCTGACAGATGACTTCTAAAATAAAGTATTATCCACCCTAAACCTCATTGCTGGAAATAAGTACTACCACTTCTCTGTTTTCTTTGGAATATTATGAGCTTTAAATTTTTGGCCTAGAAGATTCTGGTTAAAGATGAACTTTTATAAATCAAACCTTTTTGTGCTTTCATAAATCACATACTTAAAACAGTAACTAAATAAATGTGACGCTCTGACACTAACGAACCCCTTTTCTTCTAGTCATGAAAGAGAAATGTTCATTTTGTGTGAAGCCAAAGTGACTTATTCTTTCAGGCAAGTCCTCAGGAAGAAAATGTAAAAAGAACAAATTCCACATATTAACACCAGCACTGAAGGTCAAGGGAGGTGACACAATTGGAAAGACTATAAAAATATACTTACAGCCTCAAACTGTAAATGGCTATCCTTTAAGAAACTCTGAATTTTGTCCTTGGGTAAAATACTGAANACAAATTCCACATATTAACACCAGCACTGAAGGTCAAGGGAGGTGACACAATTGGAAAGACTATAAAAATATACTTACAGCCTCAAACTGTAAATGGCTATCCTTTAAGAAACTCTGAATTTTGTCCTTGGGTAAAATACTGAATCGAAATCGAAGGAGATCCATTTCCTGCTGAATAAACCAGCGCCTAAGATCTTCACTAAAACAGAGACAAGAAAACTGTAAGTGAAAAGTTTAAAGACAATTTTAAAAGTCCATTGATTATTAAATCCAAGACATTTCTATGAAACAACATTCAAATGTGAGCAATAGGCCAACAGACTGAAGTTCATTAACACCATCAAGCTCTCTACTATGGTAAGAGTGTGAATACAGATGACATGCCACAATCTCCCAGGACTAAGTAGAATATGGGGAAGAAAGATGTTTTGAACATAATTAAAAGAAATAAATACAGAGTCTAGCTGCATTATCATCAAATAACATAAAATAGTACACTTCATTTAATCTAACTGCAAAGTATTTGTTTACATCAGAAAATGGAGTATCCCTCCTGTTAATGCCAAATAAACATCACAAGTTTTTAAAGGTAATTTTACCTCTGAATAGATTATGATCAGATAAACTCTGCAAAGTAAACTTTGCTTACAGCTTTAGAGTTTATAACTTCACAAAATTTAATAAGCATTAAGATACCTCAACTTTTTAAAAATCAACATTTGTTACTGTTTAGTCGCTAAGTCGTGTCCCACTCTTTTACAACCCCATGGACTGCGGCCCACCAGGTTCCTCTCTCCATGGGATTTTACAGGCAAGAATACTGGAGTGGGTTGCCATTTCCTTCTCCAGGGGATCTTCCCCACCGAGGGATCAAATCCACATCTCCTACACTGGCAGGAGGATTCTTTACCACTGAGCCACCACAGAAACCCCAAAAGTTGATATAGAACATTAATTTGTAAGACAGATGGGCATTATTGTTGTTATAAAATAATTAAGCTACTCCATGTAAAATATGATTTCTTTCCTCAAATGACTTTCACGTTGTCAGCAATTCACTTATTGCATAAATTGCATAACCTGCATATGCTTAACAAAAGAAAAGCTCTAGGACCAAAGCTAGTCAATAATTTCTGTCATTATCATGGGATAGTAAATAATTCAAGATTCCTATTTGATAAGCCTATTGCCAAAAAAGAAATAGAAAAGAAACATAGTAAGTATGCAATTTAGCCAAAATAAATATAAGAAAAAACACAGTTAAAAAAAAAAAAAAAAGACAACCAACTCCATCCTCTGGGTGGCACTATTGACTTCTAAGAAACTACCAAAGGAAAAGATCTTAATCTAATGGACACCTGCCCATACAGGTCAACCGCTAAAACCTGTGCAGATTCAAGTATGTGTTTGATTCCAAAATCCTTCTTCCTAATGAAATCACCTCTAATTTTAAATCCTAAATGAAGAATCCCTCCCATAAAGTAAAAAGTGTTTTAATAGGCAAAATCTGCAAAAAATATTTTATTTTTTTAGTCAACAACTTGTTTGAAACAATTCGCTGCAACAGCATTCAGCCCATGAACCACTGGTTTCTGATGTTATCCTGGGATTTCCTACGATGGGTACAATACCTGTCAGCCCTCGTGCACCAGTTTATAACCCAAGATGTCAGATTTGACTGTAGAAGATAAAGTTATACTCACGACTGGCAGTAAGCAAGGCGCAAAATAAAGTGAGAAATATGATCTTTTCTTCGAGGTTCATATTCATCTTCCAAGCTTTCCTGAAAAACAAGGGCAAATGAAGAAAATAAATGCAAAACAGTGAAAGGTGTAAAGAATTACTGAGTCAGCATAAGCCAATGGTGAAGCAGAAGTTCAATAACACAGATTTCATAATATGCTCCCCAGAATGAGCATCACTTTACTTAGGTTGACAACTGGGTGAAACACAACTGAACACCACCACCTCCTGGGTTTGGATCCCACTGTTTTCTTCCTCCCCTAACCTTCCTTCTCGTTCATCCTACACCCAGCCACTCACTTCTTCCACCACTTCCCAGATAAATCCTCAACTATTTTCATTTCAACCATTTGGCAAAACCTAGATTCTAAACAAATAGCTATACTCTGCAGTCCTGTTCCCAAAATGCTGAGAACTTCTGGGAAAAAAATATACAATTATAGGAATTTGGAACATTAAAAATTCACAGCCTCTACCCTCAACTGGTCGCAAAGAGTTGGACATGACTGAGCAACTGAACAACAAACCTCAACTGGACCTTTATCAACACCCAGAAATCTTTTTTTTTAATATATATATCTTATTCAAGTATAGTTGACTTACAATGTTTCACGTGCACAGCAAGGTGATTTAGCCACACAAATACACATATATTATTTCTGAAATCATTTTCCATCATATGTCATTATAAGATATTAACTATAGTTTTCTATGGTATACAGTAAGCCTTTGTTGCTTCTTGCACATCTACTAGAATCTAGCATTCTAGTCATACTAAGTCAAACAAGTAACACCAAGGAATCTTTCCTCAAGTTCAACAGTCAGAGCAAACATGTCCTAAGCACTCCCGATGTACCAGGCACTGTTATAAGCATTTTTAACCAATTAATCCACATAATCCTTTGAAAGCCCCTATGAGGAGGGCACCACTATATCCCTATTTGAAAGATGAGGGAACTGACTTTGTTCCAGGTCACAAGCCTGTAAGCAGCAGAGCTGGGATCTGGCCCCCTAACCATTCCTTCCCCCATCTCAGGACAGCTGTTTTGATCTTCACTAGGTGGCCAGCACTCCCCAATACACCACCGTCCCCTCCTCTCATCACAGGACCTCATCTACTTTACAGAAAGCGAAGGCCTCAGGCCGACTCCTCAGCCCAAACTCCTACTACCGCGTGTGGTACTGCCTTCCCCACTATCCCTACTGACAGACCTCTCTCTCCTACACACAGCTGATCCCACACGGAAACTCCGCAGCCCACCTGCTCCTGCCTCCTAACAACCATGACTAATCCAAAGTTCTCCCAAAGTATCTACAATCGCCCTCTCTTCTCTTCCAGATCATTCTGCTCAGCTTATAAATATGTTCAAATATATGCTGTAATGTGTATGTGTGTATCTTTTCCCCTCAAATTTTCCTATACTCAGACCTACCTCCCTGGTCTTCTCAGCTAAACATGTTAGAAGAGGAAATATTCCACACTCATCTCTCACCTCTCTCCTCCAAACACTACCACTGTTCCACCTTCTGCCTGTCTACAAGCCTAGATCTGCTGCACACCTTGCAGCCCTCGAGATAGCTCCACAGGCACCTCAGAGTTACAACGAAAACTAAATTCAGTTTTCTTTCTAGTAAGACTTGCCTCCTCTCCTGTATATCCCACGATCCATCCACCTGTCATCACCAGAAACCCAAGCATCACTCAGAACTCTTCTGTCCCTCCTCCTTGTACTCAATCTCTATAATCTTATGATTCCATCTTCTCACTATCTCTTCAATCAGTCCTCTTCATTCCATTCAATTTACTTGTCATCTCCAAGCTCCTGATTGGTATTCCCCAACAGATAATGGCCCTGTCCATCTGCTGTTGATATTCATCTTCTCAAAATAAAAATGAGATCACATCCATTGAGATTCGGTTCCAGCACTATCTCATCTGGGAAGCCCTCCCCAGCTTGAGCTAATTCTCTGTGCTTTTGGAGTTCCTGGTTGTTATTTAGTTGTTAAGTCATGTCCCACCCACTCTTTTGCAACCCCATGGACTGTAGCTCACTAGGCTCCTCTGTCCACGGGATTTCCCAGGCAAGAATACTGGAGTGGGTTGCCACTTCCATCTCCAGGGGACCTTCCCGACTCAGGGAGAGAATCCACAACTCCTGCGTTGGCAGGCAGATTTTTTACCACTAAGCCACCAGGAGAGCAAAACAGAGTTCTTGGAACACACATCAAATAACAGGATTTGTCACCCTGACTGCACAGGACACATCTGGCAATATCTGGAAACACAGCCCAGAAGCCAGAGACGCCGATGAGCCCCTAAATGCACCATGGAATCAACAGGTCCCGCATGTTCACATTCCTAAGGTGGAAACACCCTGCCGCACTGGAGTTTGATTGTATGTCAATCATCCCTCGGGGTCGGTAGGTTCCTTCAGGAAGAGTTTTTTTTAAAGCCCTGTGCATAATACAAGACCTTTCCCACGGTCACTACCAGTACACACGCAAACTGAAGGAACATCTCTGTCCCTCCTTTACTTACTCTGTAGGAAAATTTGAGTTTCCGAAGCTCAGCCTCCAGCTTACTCTGATACTGTTCAGTTCCCTTCATGTAGCTCACACCAAGATTCTCAACTGTTTTTAGCACTAGAAAAAATTTGAAAAACAGAAGAAAGGGTGGGGGGGAATGTATAAATGCAAGGTAATCTTAAAAAACTAAATCCAAGACAAATCTATGGATAGCAATTCCACAATTACTTTTTATGACAATACTTAAGCTTCATTTTCTGCAAGCACATTACATGTTATATATGTTTATAAGAGAATAACCTCCAACCATATGTAGAAAATAACCACATTCCACAGCATAACCTCATACCAGGGATTCTCAACTGGAAGGAGAGAGGGATGGGGACAATCATGATCCCTGAGCATCACTGCTGAGGGATGCACAAGTGTGTCAACGTGCACATCCATCCCTCGTGCGGAGCCGGTTGTGAGGCGGGTGCTTCACCAACTCAGCACAGACTTCAGAAGACAGCCCNGCAGGCAGACTCCAGATTTACATGACAAATGGAATTAAGCTACTTCACAGCTCCCATACCAGTATTCGTTAAACATTTAGTTCATGAAATAAATGAAATGAAGCTGTGGCTGGTCTAGTCTTAAAAACTTATTATAAAGATGTTAAAATTAAATATAAAAGAAAGGAGATAAGTTGTCCTACTGTTGTAGATAATACATTAGGAAAAAATCAAAATAGAAACTGTCTTTTGAATTCATTTATGAATTATGAAATAAGCACACTTGATCACTCTTAGATAACACATTAGTTATAGCCTTTGAGCTGTGGTATTAATTGTCCTGTTTTTCTAAAAATGGCATATATGAATTTACAGGCATAAAATCAGAGGCAATATCTGCTTCGGTAAACAATCATTAAGGGGATTAATATAGGTGATTTACTTTCTAACCTTAACTTTGGCCAGAATGTTCTACTTACCAGAAGCATAAGGACTTTAATGGAGTAGTCTCCAAAATACATGTGTTCTTTTAGTCATTTTCAAATTTGACCAAATTGTCAAAAATGAGAGTCCCTAACAAAGATCACTTACCTCTATATATACTAAACTTCTAAATAAAGATCACAAATGATAGGTGAAACTTTTTAACAGGTGTTCCTTATTTTCAGTCATCCCTAGAACTGACCTCATATTCTCTCTGGGTCTATTACATCTATTATCAACTTTGATCAAACTCAAGATGGAAACCGAACCAAGAGTACATACTTTCAATTGCCAAGTAAATTTTCCGCTCTCCTTCCTTGGGCTCTTTGCCAGGTGGGAAGTATGTTCCTCTGATTGTAATTGCAGCTTCAGAATATTCACTGATTCTCTGCAGAGCTTCCTTAGAGGTAACTTTCCACCTAGCAGTCTAGGAAAGAAAGGAGTTGGGGGAGAAGAAATCTCTTTACAACAGGATAAAAAAAACCGAGTTCCTAAAAGAATAGGTTAGCTAAATCATGTTGTTGTCAATATTAAAATTTTAATCAACACCTTCATCATAAATTCATTTAGATTCTAATGTACCTAGAATGTAATCATAAAAATGAAATTTCCAGTGTTGTCTCCCCATCTAGATAAAAAGTAAAGCAGCCATTAAAATGTTCATGGCTTTTTCTTTTTATTTATCTATTTACTTGCCTGTGTCAGGTCTGAGCTGCAGCCTGAGGGGTTACGTACCCCGGAGAATGTGGAATCTTAGTTCCCTGACCAGGGATCAAACCCAGATTCCCTGCATTGGAAGGCATACTGCTAAACACTGGACCATCAGGGAAGCCCCTTCATAGGTTTTAAATAAGGTATTTTCACTCCTTAAAATAGGGTTTCTACTCAATTAAAAAGTGTAATCTGCTACTTGCCTGTGGGAAGTCGTTGATCTCTAATTCTTCCTCATATCTCTTAAAAGACTCATTCTGTCCACCATCCTGTCTCTCCTCTTCTTGCTTCTCCAAAGGCACATAGTTGAGCTTGGCATTTATCTTTTCAGCAAGTTGCTCTGCAATGGTTTTTGCAGATACAGTGGGAGCCAGGATGGTGCCACCCCTGAGAATGGCATTGGTGGCCTGTTGCATTACATCCTGCAGTTAAAGAAGACCTACAGTCAAATCTCAAATGAGGGCAGAGACAAGACCAAAGATCCCACAACAAACTCTTCTCTGGAAAGCACTAACTAAAAGCATCTTTCTTATGTAGAGTCTGACCCACAGGGAAATTTAACAGTGTATATTTATAACAGAGAGTTTAATATATCTGCCTTACTTGATGTGAAAACTAAATACCCAACCCTATATTAAAAAATTCTACTGAGCCATAGATCATTAGGTAACTCTTGATATAAACTATAGTATAATATTTCTAAAATCATTTACATACCTTGTGGCTATTACGGGTTTCCTCTGAATCAGTATGTTTGCCTACTACTACCACTGAACTCCTCTTCCCCCTCATGGACAAACCCAACATTCTATAAATTATAGTAAATGTCTTTACACAACATACTCTTTTTTACATTTGAAATTAATTTCACTATATACCTAATACAGAGATAATTCTGTGGGAAATACATGACTCACATCTCAAGCTGTTCCAACAACAGTGAAAAGTTACAGCCATATGATTTCACAGGAGTTACTAGTAATAATAATACAAGAGAATATTAAGTGAAGTGCTGCATCTCTGCTTTCACAAGCGGCACAGGCTTGAGTAAACACTTCATAGTAATTCACTGGTTAAAAAGGATTTAAAGACCCAAGGCTCTGAGCCTTGACTGCGTCTGCCTCATCAGGTCAGTCCACTGGCCTCTAGCTTGGTCACTCCACTCGGCACTGCAGACCTGAACCTGTATACAACTACTGGACACAGGGCCATGCAGGTCCTCAACCACTCAAAATCTTAAAAACACTGCCAACATTAACAAACTGTTCTTTGGGAACGCTATGAAAATTTAACCTTGATTAAAAATTAGGTTAAACAAAATGGGGGAGAGAGTTAAACAAAATGTGGGAGAAGGGAACCCTCCTACATTGTTGGTGCGAATGTAAACTGGTGCAGCCACTATGAAGAACAGTAGGAGGTTCCTTAAAAAACTAAAAACACGGCTACCATAACCCTACAATCCAACTCCTAGGCATATTTCCAGAGAAAAACATGATCAGAAAAGAATAGATGCACCCCAATGTTCACTGCAGCACATTTTACGATAGCCAAGACATGGAAGTAACCTAACTGTCCATCAAGAGAGGAATGGATGAAGACGATGTGGTACATATGTACAATGGAGTATTACCCAGCCATTAAAAAGAATGAAATAATGCAATCTGCAGGAACATGGATGGACCTAGAGTGTCATGTTGAGTAAAGTCAGTCAGACAGAGAAGAAATACCATATGATATCCCTTAATGTGGAATCTAGAAAGAAAAGAAACAAATGAACGCACTTATACCACAAAACCAGACTCACAGACTTCTGAGGATGAACTTATAGCTGCAGGGGGGAAGGGGAGGAGAGATAGTTAGGGAGTTTGGGATAGACATGTACATACTGTATTTAAAATGGATAGCCAACAAGGACATACTGTAAAGCACATGGAATTCAGCTCAATGTTATGTGGCAGCCTGGATGGAAGGGAAATTTGGGGGAGAATGGATACATGTATATATATGGCTGAATCCCTTTGCTGTTCACCTGAAACTATCATAACATTGTTTGTTAACTGGCTATATCCCAATAGAAAATAAAGTTTTTTAAAAAAGAAAAGAATACATATATATGTGTGTGTGTGTGTGTGTGCGTGTGTAACTGAATCACTTGGTTGTACAACAGAAACTAACGCAACATTGTAAATCAACTACAAAAAAAATGAAGTTAATAAAAAAACTCCCAAGAGAAAGATGGCAAGTAAAATATTTAACAGTTTCTCATGGTCTAAACTCATGTTAGTTTGAGTTACGTAACTGGGTGTTTGTACTTTCACAGCATTGTTTGCTCAATAACCCACCAGTAAACACAGAGTAAGAAAGAAAAAGAGTTCTTTCTTTAGGATTTTGGTAAAGTCACTCAGAATACTATTTTATAAAATTATCTATGGTTAACAGGCCTTCCAGAATAGGCATTAAGACCTCAGTTAACCACGCTAGAGAAATCAACCAAGGTCAATAATTAGAGAATTCTGTATTTAAATGTTAAATGCTTATTACCTCAAAATCTAAAACAACTTCTTGTTCACTTGTGCTGATATAATCTAAAAAGCATTTAAATCAAATAACTTACAAAAAGTACTAAGACTCGGAACGAATTACTTAATACCTGAGACTCAATGCCCAAATTCTTCTGAGCATTGATTCTAAGAGCCAATCTCTTTGCAATTTCCAGTTTCTCAGCATTTCCTGCAGTGGGAGCAGGAACACTAGATGTTCCAGGAGCCGCCATATCCTTTACTCTCTTCTTTGAATTAAACATGCTTTCAATTTGCTCATCAATCTAAACAAGAAAAAAAAGCATTAGTAAAAATCTAATTAAAAATACCAATTTAGAGAGGGTGAGAGGGAGGCGAGGGGTAAGAAGAAGGGGACAGGTGAGGGGAGGAGAGCAGGGGAAGGGGAGGAAGGAAAGAAAGTAACAGAGATACAGTGCTGCAAGAACCACTTCAGCAGACTCCTGAGTAGTACAGAAAATACATCCCAATTCAGTAAATGAAGAACACGGGCTGTCAAGACAGAGCAGCCAATTGGATGCAGCCAGGTTGCTCTGGGGCCCAGGCCTTGAGGCCAAATTATATACAACGCAATCAAAGAGGCTGGAAGAAGGGCAATAGCTCAAGATCAGTGGACAACTAAAAATACAGCCAATGGTTACCAGGGGAAATGATACAACATGTTCTCAAGGCAGGGCTCCTAAAATTCTTTCCAACTCTAAAAAGCAATTGGATTTACCATAAAAAACTGGGTAAGACAATCAGCGAGAAAAACCTTTATTGTTTTATTTCTTTGAACCCAGGAAGGAAAGGCATGAAGGTGGGTTTCCCCATGAAATCAAGAGCAGTGTTGACAATCCTGGCCCTCCAGGAGTCACCTGAGTCCTACCACCACTGTGTGATCCTCAGGTTAGCCACTTGCATCTCATAAGCTATTAGCATTTCCTTTTAAAAATGTCTTTTGGCCCAAAATGAATACTAACACTACCAAGTAAAGAATGCAAATCCCTTCATATGCAGGAATTAGGCTAATATTTCAAATCCCAAATGCAAAGAAAAACTTTTTCAGGGTTTAAAATTAACTTGGTTAATTTAGAAAGAACTTTTACTGAAATGGAAACAGACAACTCACCTTCTGTCTTTTTAAAGCATTTGTTATCTAATAAGGTCTTTGAGCTATCAGCTACTTTCAAACTAACGTTTAATTTAGTAACACTCTCTTAAACAGCACACATGACGTTAAAATCCAAAACATATGCATAAAATTAGGAATGGGGAATGCACACACTGTTAGGTAACAGGGATAACTTACTTTTGACTTTATTCATTTTAGTATTGCTCTAATCTTTTAATTAATTTCATTTTTAATTTAATAAATTATTCTAATTTATTGAGAGCCCGGATAGTTCAGTTGGTAGAACATCAGACTTTTAACCTGATGGTTCAAGGTTCCAAGGTTCAAGTCCCTGTTCAGGTAGAAGCTTATTTGGGCTTCCCTGGTGGCTCAGATGGTAAAGAATCTGCCTGCAATGCGGGAGACCTGGGATCAATCCCTGGGTTGGGAAGATGTCCTGGAGGAGGTCATGGCAACCTGTTCCAGTATTCTTGCCTGTATGGAGAATCCGCATGGACAGAGGAGCCTGGCAGGCTACAGTCCATGGGGTCTCAAAGGGTGGGACATGACTGAGTGATTAAGCACAAAGCATTTTACTACTGCTCTAATTTTTTAATGAAAATTATAATAAGATTTTAACAAAAGGGGGAAAATTAATGTTTTATTATGAGATTTTAAAATAATGTTTAAATAACAAAAAAATTGAAGTGGTTTTAAAAACAAAGCCAGAAATTCTTCAGTACTCTTCCCTTCACGAGGTGGAGCCTCTCCTTTAATGTAGGCTGGACTTAATGACTTGCTTCTAATAGACAAAATAAAGTGGAAAAGCCAGTATATAACTTCAGAGATTAGTCATAACAGGTACTAAGGATTCTTCTTTGCTCTCTCTTGGATCACTCAATCTGGGGAGCCAGCTGCCATGTTGTAAGAACACAAATGCAGAGTAAAGAACAGAGGCAGCCCACCAACAGTAAAATCAGTGAGCCATTCTGAAAGAAGATGGGCCTGCATCAGTGAAGCCTTCTGATAACTGCAGCCTGGAACAACAGCTTGACTGCAACCTCATGAGACCCAAAGTAAGACCTTAAGTAAGTTACCTGGCTATACTGTTCCTGATTTCCTAACCCTCAGGAATAGTAGGTAATAAATGTTTACTGTAACCCACTAAGCTTTGGACTGATCTTTTATACCATATCAGAGACCTAAATACACTGACTTAACTGAATTTTAAGCCAATATGGTATACTAGTTAAAAAAAAAAAAAAGGCCTTAATTAATAGGAGACATTGGTTCCTGACTGCACTTAACAGCCAGTGTAGTCATTTCCTGAAAGATTAAATTCCTGAATTCTTAAATTGTGCTCTGAGCCAAGGTTTAATGCAGTATATTAAAAAATTTTTTTTTCTATGATCAAATATCAAATATGTTGGAAGATTTCAGAATTAAAATATTTTATTAACATCTTTTCATACCCATTGACAGGATACCATTAATAGTGGAATATACCAGCAGATTTTCCAGAAGTATTTTATAATGAAAACATCTCAAGCTCAAGCTCCTTGGATTAGGGTTCCATAGCATACCCCAAGAAACCCTTAACTTGCTGAGTCCTTAGGGTCTCTTTTCACTGGGTTACAAACAATGCTATAAGATAAGAAAATGGGCTTTAAACAGCTATGCAAATCTGAAATAAGCCTCAGTCTCCTCAGTTATAAAAAGGGAATGCTTTGAGTATCCACTTCTCTGGCTACTGTGAGGATGTCTATGAAATAATCCCTATAAAGCACCTGGCACAGGATGTGGAACTTAGTACCATGCCATAAATGTTCACTATCAAACCCTGGGACAGGAAGATCCCCTGAAGGAAATGGCAACCCACTTCAGTATTCTTGTCTGGAAAATCCCATGGACAGAGGAGCCTGGTATGCTACAGTCCATGGGGTCACAAAAGAGTAGGACACAACTTAGCAACTCAACAACAACAACAATTATTAATAAGGATGTTCTATAATAATCAAATTGTGAAGTATTTAAAAACAATATTAGTACCAATGATGTTAAAAGATACAGGGAGCCAGGCACTCTTAAACACTATTAGTGTGAGTGCAAGCTGGTACTGATCTTACAGGAGAACAATCTAACAATGTTTTAAGACCAAATTTGGATATATCCTTGGACTGAGCAATTCCATTTATACACTTAAACAGTCTTCCTTAAGACTTAATCTGATGAATGTGCAAGGTTAAGTGTTCAAGGATGTGCAATGAAGTACAGTATACTCCAAATAACAAAAAATATGTATTCCAAGTATTTGTTTCCAAATATTCAAAAATAGGGATTTAATTGCTTATACTGTAGAACATCCATATAATGAAACATGTAGCCAAAAAACAGCATGAGAGTGAATTCCTAAAAGGGAAAATTTCAACATAGGACTATCATTGTAAAGAAAATTATAAAGTAGTATTACCTCATTTTTATGAAAATACAAAAAATACAGGCGTATGTGAATACATTTGTACACACACAAAAAATACTGAGAAGCACACCCACCAAAAAGTTTCCAGTAATTTGCTACCTAAACAAGCCTAAGGTAAGACATCCAGTACAAGATGAACAATTGCTTCAACTGGTAAGAATAAGGCTTTAGGACAACAATACTTACATCAACCGCAGCATCCTCATCATCTGAATCTTGCAGACCAAGAGCAGCTTTTTGTAACTTCTTTCTCTCATTAGCCAAAGCTTGTTCTGTTTCATCAAACTTGAATCCCTTACCAGAGAATCCACTACTCTTTTTAATTATTTTCCCTTCCTTTCAAGGAAAAACAAGAAAGTTAATTCATAATAAAAACTTTAATTGTTCAGAAATTTATGGCAATTAAATAGTTTTCAAGGTGGGGTATGACAATGTAACAAAAACATTTTATTTAGCATGTGAGAAAAAAAACAAGAGCTCTGTATGTACACTGCAAAAATACTAAGTTGAAGAGAGGATTTTTGTTCTCATTCCTTTCCTTTTCTATCTAAAGAGATAAATGAAAATAATTCTCTCAAGATTTACTGGTATTAATACTCAAGGTTTAGAACACAGTGAATTGTATAAAAATAAGAAAAGTTATGTAAAAAAAAAACCCCAAAACTCACAGCTTTCTGTTGATCTTTGAAATCGCTCCAGAGTTTCTCTAGATCAGGTGGCACTGTAGTCCCTGACAGCTCAAGGGCTTTAATTATGTCTCCAGCATACCGAGCTTGATCTTCTGTGATAAAAGTGTATGCATAGCCCTAGTAAACAATGAAAAAGGGGTACTATAAAACACTAACAAGATGAATCCTCCTTAGAAAACAAATAGATGAAATCTGAGTGACCTAATATACCCTCTTTAAGACAACCCCACTACTCCACTAAAAAGAATTTTAAAGATCACAATAGAGACTTATTAAATTCCTTAATATCTAAGTTTAATATTTATTGTAAAAATAAGTTAGAAAATTTCTAACTCCTTTATGCATAAAGAGAAATTACATAAGTTGATGACTTTTACATAAATGTACAACTGCATTTAAGTATTAATTTTAACACATCTTATTTTTCCCTTTTTGCTTGCATTCCTTTCTTCTACTACCTACTGTACCCCTCTACCCCAGGTAACCTGTTATTAACTTCCTAGAATATAGCACCCCATATTCTTTAAAGACCAATTATTAAAAAATATAAAAATATACACACATGTATATCTGATACATTTTCAAACAAAAAATGAAGTCAACTACATCACTTCCCTGCAATTCTCTAATGCCTAAGGATTCACGTGTCCTCAACAGCTTTTTGGTTCAGGTAAGAGAAAAGACTAGAGTTGTAAGCAGAGGAAAAGCAAACTACAATTAGACTGCCATCTTCATTAAATGTTCTATCCTACCAGTGAACTGTTATAAATTTTAAAACTAGCCTTAATATTTTATTTCAAGAGTACCTAGTTACCCTTCTCCAGAGGATCTTCCCAACCCAGGGATCAACCCCAAGGGAAAGGCTACCCCTTCCAGTATTCCGGCCTGGAGAATTCCATGGACTGTATAGTCCATGGGGTCGCAAAGAGTCAGACTGAGTAACTTTCACTTCACTTCACCTAGTCACCAGATCTGACCCCTGGCCTACTTTTTATACAGCCCATGAGCTAAAGCGGTATCACATTTTTTAGGATTGTATACACAAATACACATAGGATGTGACAGAGACTATATGTGACCCAAAAAGGTTACAATTTTAACTACACAAAAAATCTCCCAAATCCACAGAATAACTCAGGTTAAAAGAATAAATGCCATTACTACTTATGACCTGTGTAAATCTGGCAAATAACATCAGTGTACCTCAACTTTTTTCATCTGTTTAAAGCAGTAATATTATTGACCTTAAAGGGAATTTGTGAGAATAAAACAAGATATACATAGAGCACTTAAAACAGTGGTGGGCATTTGATAAATTCTCCATAAATATAACCTAACCTATTAATAATATTATTGCTTTCGTATGTAGACATGTCCATGGTTATAATACCAAATATATCACCATCAGTGCTTCCAACAAAGGAATATTCTGCTGCTTTCAAAAACAATGAGTTAAAACTATATACTCAACAGAATACAGGTGTCAAAAAAAAGAAATAATATACATTTGTATGGGGCTAAGGACAGGGGTGATAGGTGTAGGCTGAGTATATTTTATGATCCCATATTCTTCAAAAAGTAATGAATGCTCTTGAACCTTATATGTGTAATGTACATACAGAAATTTTTAGGTAGAGAAAAATACCTTTCTGGGGACACAAGTGGTTAACACTATCTGCCTATATAGAACAGGTAGGTACCTGATAATGTTAACAGTACTTAAGACGTGCATATGTATATAAATGACATCAACTAATCCCCATACTCTGAAGATTCCCTGTAACTCCCATTATCTACACTTTAAAGTCCTAAAGAAACACTTATATTTTAACATAATGGAAATCAACTTTAAAAGTAATTCTTTTTACTTTGTTGCCTGCTCTTCCAGTCCGTCCTGCTCTGTGCACATAATCCTCATAATGGTTGGGGCAGCTATAGTTTACAACAAGAATCAGATGCTTCACGTCAAGGCCTCGGGCAGCAACAGATGTGGCCACAAGAAGTTTGCAGGTCCCATTCTTAAAATCATTTATGATGCTATCTCTGTCATATTGATCAATGCCTGCAAATGAATTAAACAGTTGTAAAACCACATATTCAAATTAAATTTTCCATTTTCTCTGACATTCAGAGAAAGAAGCTAAACACAGGGTAAAGAACATATCCAACTTATACTAACCGTATGTCAACCACTACCATATAGAAAATAAAAATTTGCAGGGCGCTCAGAGAGTTGGCGGAGTATGGATAGTTTGAGATTAAAATATACACATTACTATATGTAAAATAGATAACCAACAAGGATCTACAGTACAGCACAGAGAACTATACTCAATATTCCGTAATAACATATAATGGAAAAGGACCTAAAAATAGGTATAATATATAACTGAATCATTTTGCTGTACACATGAAAACAACACTGTAAAACAACTGTATTTCAATAAAAATTTTAAAAGACTAAGAAAATTCAATAGCAAGACCAAATCTGCCCTTCTTTTCTTCCCTTTCTTGTACATAAAGCTAACAACTGCAAAAGCCCAATCTTAGAATCCCTAACCTACAACTGTTATGGGGGCAAAGGGAAAAAAAAAGGCAAGTACATCCAGCCTATAATGACAGGATTCAGATCTTCTGACTTCTCCTACAGGTTATTTACAGCCTTGCTACTAACAGTTTTGTTCAAAGACAAGGAGCAGCATCACATGAGAACTTGTTAGAAATGCAGTCTCAGATTCTACTGCAAACTACTTAATGAGGTTCTGCATCTTAACCAGATACTTAGGTGATTATCATTTACAGTGCACTGCTTAAAAAGAACCCAACTGGAATGCTCTTAAAATTTGTTACTCAAAGAGCCTCAGGACGAGTGACAAAGCAGAACATAAAATATCAAAATGTTCTATAATAAAATGTCCAGGCCACGAATATACCTTATGATGGGATACCTGGGAATCTCTAGTAATCAGAGAAGGGAATGCAATAAATTCTCAAAACTTGAAATTCATTTTTGCAGCAAGAAATATTGGAACATTTCATATAAAACCTGTGTTTAACATATACCGAACATTTAGCATCTAAANTGATGGGATACCTGGGAATCTCTAGTAATCAGAGAAGGGAATGCAATAAATTCTCAAAACTTGAAATTCATTTTTGCAGCAAGAAATATTGGAACATTTCATATAAAACCTGTGTTTAACATATACCGAACATTTAGCATCTAAATATTATCAGTATTAATTTATATTACCTAAAATTTTGAATGTACTCTTCAAAGACTGAATGATAGAAAGTATTTGGATCTTATGTCAAAAAAACCAGCAGCTCAATACTGCCTCTAAAATCTCACAAGAAAAATTAATGGAATGAATAACAACATAAAGTTTATAATTTAAAAATACCAAAACTTCTCCTTTAGATTAAGGTATCTCCTATGTGCAACAGAGTTAGTAGTTACTGGCAGCAACCATTAACCATCTTCCTTTTTAACATATCCTCAATTTTGTTATCCACCCAACTAACAATCACGTATGTGAAAGTGAAAAGTCACTCATTCGCGTCCAACTTTTTGTGACCCCATAGACTATACAATTCATGGAATTCTTCAGGCCAGAACACTTGAGTGGGTAGATTTTCCCTTCTCCAGGGGATCTTCCCAACCCAGGGATTGAATGCAGGTCTCCCACATTACAGCCAGATTCTTCACCAGCTGAGCCACAAGGGAAGCCCAAGAATACTTGAGTGGGTAACCTATCCCTTCGCCAGTATATCTTCTCAACCCAGGAATCGAACTGGGGTCTCCTGCATTGCAGGCGGATTCTTTACCAATTGAGCTAATATCAAACCAAAGATGAGCCTAATTCAGTCTCAGGAAGTGAATAATGTTTAGTGTAAACGAGCCCTTCTCAAACTTCCTGTGCTTGGGTTGCCTGTGCACTCTTAAGGCAAGTAACTTGGTGGGCTATTATGGAAATACTTCTGACCTCATGAAGACCCTGAAAAGCTCAGAGACCTCAGGGGTGGGAGGACAATATTTTCAGAGCCATTTGTCATTCCCATGCCTATGAATGACTTTCCTGGTGGCTCAGATGGTAAAACATTTGCCTGCAATGCAGGAGACCCGGCTTCAAATCCCTGGGCCAGGAAATCTCCTGGAGAAGAAAATGGCATCCCACTCCATTATTCTTGCCTGGAAAATCCCATGGACGGAGGAGCCTGGTAAGCTACAGTCCATGGGGTAGCACAGTCAGACATGAGCGACTTGACTTCACTTCACTTCTTCACATGCCTATGAATGAATTAGGCATAAGCCAGTGAAGCAATTCTGGCCGAAGAGAGAGAAGTACAGGAAGGGGATTATAGGCAAAAAGTTTTCTTACTTCTATAAAAAATACACATTTCCACCAAGATAGGGGAAAATCTTATTAGATTAACCATCCTGCTGCAACAACTATGAGTTCTAAATATAAAGAACTAACTATCTGAAGGGACCAGAGAGTGACTAAAAGGAAGCAGAAGCTGGAAGGGAGTTTACATCTGAAAGAATGCAATGGCATTGGTTAAGTTTATAGGATTTTACTTATTTTAAACTTTCTGTTTGGGAGCATGCCCTGAGCAGCCCAGGTAGTGAAGTCATGATCTTACTGACAACAAGCAACAGAAGAAAGAAGTTAGGATAAACTCAGGACCACAAAAGAGGGGATAAATCCCAGGAAGAACAACAGAGCAGGCACATCCAACTGTGCATAAAAACACTGCCCAACTCTCTGACACCTAAACTATACACACATGAAGCAGAAGTCAACCAGCCCAGCTCTGGCTAAAAGAAGTTAATAACCGCTGAAACCTCCTTTATATTTGAGGTTACCCATTACAAGGAAGTTTTAAGTATGGGTCTAGCCAAAAATTAAAAAAATAAAAGATCATGGCATCCGGTCCCATCACTTCATGGGAAATAGATGGGGAAACAGTGGAACAGTGTAGACTTTATTTTGGGGGGCTCCAAAATCACTGCAGATGGTGACTGCAGCCTTGAAATTAAAAGACGCTTACTCCTTGGAAGGAAAGTTATGACCAACTTAGATAGCATATTCAAAAGCAGAGACATTACTTTGCTAACAAAGGTCCGTCTAGTCAAGACTATGGTTTTTCCAGTGGTCATGTATGGATGTGAGAGTTGGACTGTGAAGAAAGATGAGAGCCGAAGAACTGATGATTTTGAATTGTGGTGTTGGAGAACTCCTGAGAGTCCCTCGGACTGCAAGGAGATCCAACCAGCCCCTCCTAAAGGAGATCAGTCCTAGGTGTTCTTTGGAAGGAATAATGCTAAAGCTGAAACTCCAATACTTTGGCCACCTCATGCAAAGAGATGACTCATTGGAAAAGACCCTGATGCTGGGAGGAATTGGGGGCAGGAGAAGGGGACGACAGAGGATGAGATGGCTGGATGGCATCACCGACTTGA
>SJYV01054450.1:1157022-1198621 GCA_006410875.1 Neotragus pygmaeus
CTCCTGCATTGCAGGCGGATTCTTTACCAATTGAGCTAATATCAAACCAAAGATGAGCCTAATTCAGTCTCAGGAAGCGAATAATGTTTAGTGTAAACGAGCCCTTCTCAAACTTCCTGTGCTTGGGTTGCCTGTGCACTCTTAAGGCAAGTAACTTGGTGGGCTATTATGGAAATACTTCTGACCTCATGAAGACCCTGAAAAGCTCAGAGACCTCAGGGGTGGGAGGACAATATTTTCAAAGCCATTTGTCATTCCCATGCCTATGAATGACTTTCCTGGTGGCTCAGATGGTAAAACATTTGCCTGCAATGCAGGAGACCCGGCTTCAAATCCCTGGGCCAGGAAATCTCCTGGAGAAGAAAATGGCATCCCACTCCATTATTCTTGCCTGGAAAATCCCATGGACGGAGGAGCCTGGTAAGCTACAGTCCATGGGGTAGCACAGTCAGACATGAGCGACTTGACTTCACTTCACTTCTTCACATGCCTATGAATGAATTAGGCATAAGCCAGTGAAGCAATTCTGGCCGAAGAGACAGAAGTACAGGAAGGGGATTATAGGCAAAAAGTTTTCTTACTTCTATAAAAAATACACATTTCCACCAAGATAGGGGAAAATCTTATTAGATTAACCATCCTGCTGCAACAACTATGAGTTCTAAATATAAAGAACTAACTATCTGAAGGGACCAGAGAGTGACTAAAAGGAAGCAGAAGCTGGAAGGGAGTTTACATCTGAAAGAATGCAATGGCATTGGTTAAGTTTATAGGATTTTACTTATTTTAAACTTTCTGTTTGGGAGCATGCCCTGAGCAGCCCAGGTAGTGAAGTCATGATCTTACTGACAACAAGCAACAGAAGAAAGAAGTTAGGATAAACTCAGGACCACAAAAGAGGGGATAAATCCCAGGAAGAACAACAGAGCAGGCACATCCAACTGTGCATAAAAACACTGCCCAACTCTCTGACACCTAAACTATACACACATGAAGCAGAAGTCAACCAGCCCAGCTCTGGCTAAAAGAAGTTAATAACCGCTGAAACCTCCTTTATATTTGAGGTTACCCATTACAAGGAAGTTTTAAGTATGGGTCTAGCCAAAAATTAAAAAAATAAAAGATCATGGCATCCGGTCCCATCACTTCATGGGAAATAGATGGGGAAACAGTGGAACAGTGTAGACTTTATTTTGGGGGGCTCCAAAATCACTGCAGATGGTGACTGCAGCCTTGAAATTAAAAGACGCTTACTCCTTGGAAGGAAAGTTATGACCAACTTAGATAGCATATTCAAAAGCAGAGACATTACTTTGCTAACAAAGGTCCGTCTAGTCAAGACTATGGTTTTTCCAGTGGTCATGTATGGATGTGAGAGTTGGACTGTGAAGAAAGATGAGAGCCGAAGAACTGATGATTTTGAATTGTGGTGTTGGAGAACTCCTGAGAGTCCCTCGGACTGCAAGGAGATCCAACCAGCCCCTCCTAAAGGAGATCAGTCCTAGGTGTTCTTTGGAAGGAATAATGCTAAAGCTGAAACTCCAATACTTTGGCCACCTCATGCAAAGAGATGACTCATTGGAAAAGACCCTGATGCTGGGAGGAATTGGGGGCAGGAGAAGGGGACGACAGAGGATGAGATGGCTGGATGGCATCACCGACTTGATGGACTTGAGTTTGAGTGAACTCTGGGAGCTGGTGATGGACAGGGAGGCCTGGCATGCTGCGATTCATGGGGTCGCAAAGAGTCGGACACGACGGAGCGACTGAACTGAACTGAAGAAGCACATAAAAAGATGCTTAAACTCATTGGTCATTAGAGGAATGCAAATCAAATGACATACCAGTTCACATCTACTAGCATAGCTACTATCAAAAAAACTGAAACTAACAAGTGCTAGTCAGTGGATAAACTGAGTCCCTAATGTACTGTTAATGAGAATGCAAAATGGTGCAGCTCCTGTAAAACACAGTTTAGTGGTTCCTCACAAAGTTAAACATATACTTATGTGACCCGTCATTTCACTCCCAGATACACACCCAAAATAAATGAAAACAGGAATTCAAGCAGATACTTGTATATCACTGTTCAAAGTAGCGTTATTCACAAAGCCAAAGGTATAAACAACTTAAGTGTCCATCAATAGATGCATAAATGAAGCAAATATCTCATATATATACTGGAATATTTAATATTATATTTCTTCCCTTCAAAGAGAAAGAAAATTCTGATCCATGCTATAACATGGGTATATCTTAAAGACTCATATTATGCTAAGTGAAATACACCAAGCACAGAAAGATGAATATCACTTAAGTGAAGTACACAGAATAGGCAAATTTATAAATATAAAAAGTAGAATACAGGTAACTAGGAGTTGGGAGGGTGGGAGGCATGGGGAATTGAGTATTGCTTAATAGATACAGAGTGTCTGCTTGAAATCATGAAAAATTTCTGGAAGTAGATAATGGAAATGGTAAATCTACACATTGTAAATCTACTAAATGCCAATGAATTATACGCTTGAAAATGGATAAAATGGCAAATTTTATGTAATGTATATTTAGCCAATTAAAAAGAAAAGGAAAACAAAATGAGTCATTGTCAAACATTAAAAGTTAACCAAATACGTATCCTCAGTCCTTTTAACTGCATTCGAAGCCTAGTGTGGGAGCCTGTAGGCAAGTCCCATCCCACATGCTCTTCTGCATACTGAATGACATTTCCGCATGAAGACTTGGAGTCTATGCCTCCATCTCCTTGAATGTGGGACAGTCTAGTGACTATTTTGACCTATAGAACACGGTGGAAATACCAGTATCCTCCTGAACTATCTTGGCCGCTTCTGATTTTTGCCTTTTGGCCAAGCAGCCTCACATAGAGGCTCACAAGTGGAAGTCAGGACTCCTGGCCAACAGGAGTGAGATGTCTGCCAAAAGGTAGTACAACTTGTCAGCTGCCTAAACACGGCAAATTGGAAATGGAACCCCAACTGAGCCATCCCAGTAGACAGAGCATGGAAGACAGACCAGATATGTGTGCTAAGNTCAGGACTCCTGGCCAACAGGAGTGAGATGTCTGCCAAAAGGTAGTACAACTTGTCAGCTGCCTAAACACGGCAAATTGGAAATGGAACCCCAACTGAGCCATCCCAGTAGACAGAGCATGGAAGACAGACCAGATATGTGTGCTAAGCCCTACACAAATTGCAGATTCATAAGCAAAGTAAATGACTGTTGCCACTCAATTCGGGGATGGTGTGTCACAAAGTCACACTACCAGAACACTTGGTAAAGTGGGCTTAACTCAACTGACTGTTCCATGCGTTTAGTGTTCTAAGTNTAGACAGAGCATGGAAGACAGACCAGATATGTGTGCTAAGCCCTACACAAATTGCAGATTCATAAGCAAAGTAAATGACTGTTGCCACTCAATTCGGGGATGGTGTGTTACAAAGTCACACTACCAGAACACTTGGTAAAGTGGGCTTAACTCAACTGACTGTTCCATGCATTTAGTGTTCTAAATCTCACGTATATATAACAATGGCGATATTACACAGAAATTAAGTAAAGCTCCAATGTTAATCATAAAAGCCTCTAGGCAGCATGGTACAATGGAAAGAATATAACATGAATCAAAATTTTAAGTTCAATTTATCCTTAGCTGATTACTGGTTATGGAATTTGGTCAAACCAATGTATTGTTGGCTTATTTTCTTCATCACTGAGATGGAATAATAATAATGCTTACCCACAGAGAACTGTCAGAAATGAAAACTGACACTGATATAAAATTTAGTGCTACCCAGTTATCCACGTTAAATACAGCCCTGTTTATATGTCAGTCGCAAACTCCCTAACTATCCCCAAGGACATGAAACTCTACTCAATGTTACGTGGCAGCATGGATGGGAGGGGAGTTTGGGGGACAATGGATACATGTATATGTATAGCTGATTCCCTTCACTGTTCACATGAAACTATCACTACATTGTTTGTTAATCAGCTATACTCCAATACAAAATAAAAAGTTTAAAAAAAGAAAAAGAAAAAAAAATTAGTGCTAAGTGAGAGACAAAGGAAATACACAGTCCAGTGCTTGGCCATCCTAAGTCCATTACAGGTATTTCAGTAAATGTTACCTCCATGAAGAGACATGCAAGGGTAAGAAGCTCTCATTAAATCTTTCAGAAGACCATCAGCATGTTCCTGCTTATCCACAAATATAATGACAGATCCTGATTCTTGATAATGACCTAGAAGTTCAAGTAGCTTCAAGAATTTCTTTTCTTCTTCAATCACAATCTGAAAACAACACATTGTATAACATTAATAGGCTGAAAACCCAAATACATTTCATGAATAAAAATATTTATTTTATTTGTGGCAAATAAATGACATCTTGCTGTATCTTTAGGAAACAGTAGGACAATGCTGACTTTAATTGGTAAATCACTAAGACCAAAAAAAAAAAATTAACTTTCAAAGACTAAGAGGCTTACAAATGTGGACAGATGATTATCTGTTCTGACTCTTAACTTCACATCCTATTAACTATATAACACAGGTATGTGACATTTTATCTACCAGCCCACAACTTTTGGTAGAAAATTTTATGAACAATTCCATGGAATAGAAAATTCAAATATATCTGGTAAAATGTTAAAAGCTGCAGTTGATGTATACTATTTGATTTTAGGAAGTATCTGCCTACATCACAGTGATCCCTAAAGGATGACACACTGCCTAAACATATAGGAAATCGGGGGTTTCCTAAGGATTGTACCCACCACTTGTTGCTCCACATCCGAACAAACCACACTTCTGCCTCCAACCTGCACTTCAATGGGTTTACTCAAGATTCTTCGAGCCAAGGCTTCCATAGCTCTGGGGAAAGTAGCTGAAAACATAACTGTCTGTCTGTCAGGGCGAACATTATCCACTATGCGCATGACCTGAGAAAACATTACAAATAAATATGGTGAAAATAGTCTCCAAAATTCACAGGATGGTGAAAACAAGTACCAAGAACTTTTGGGAACATCTATTCAGAGGCTTTTAAACTTGTTATCTTAGAATATTACCATTGATTTCACCTTAAAATTTGCTCCTCTTAGTGTCCCCTTCTGAAGAAACGGCAACTCTAGTCACTTACAGCTTTATGCCCAAAATCTAGGAGCCATCTGCAACTACTCTCTCTCTTGCTCATTTCATACCCAATCCATCAACAAATTCCGTAGTCTTGACCTTCAAACTAAACAATGCAAGTATTCCTCACTGCTTTACTGTTTTCCTTCCTTTACTCAATCCATTTTTACTGAGCAACCATTATGTGCCAGACATTGTTTTAAGTGCTTGGAATAAGCAATAAAAACTTGTCTTTATGGAGCTTACAGTCTAATGATGGTGGATAAATATTATGTAATAAATGGTAATAAGAGCTACAGGATAAAAAAAGAATAATGAAGGTGCAAATATTGTTAAGGCGACCAAATATTTATGTCAGTGTGTAAGAGTCCCAGAGAAAACAGGTAGTTTTTTTCTAGGATTCTTATGGCCTAAACAAGAAAAAAAAAAAAAACACAGAATGAATAACATTATTAATGATGGTTTCAAGGTAGACAGTGGTGAATGGTTGGAAATTGGGGAGGGTAAAGGTCTTGCCAGGAATACGCAAGACCACATTTTCATTCTAATCATAGATGATGTGATATCTATGAAAGGGGCTGCTATACCCAAGGCATGTGGAAATCTTGGGCTCCTGGTCCAAATTATCTCTCAACTCTCATCTGGATTATTTCAATTGTCTCTTAACAGGTTTCCCTGCCTTTACTCCTGTCCAATCTGAAGTCTATTCTCCACCCAACAGCCAAAATTACGGCTTTAAAACATATGCCAGTATTTTCAGTTAAAGACTATGGTTGCCCACAGACATTTACTTTCTTCACTTGAAAAACCCATTCAAATGTAACAAGGTTTTTAAAACATTGCTCAAACCAACAAAGACAATAAGACAGGGGACTTCCCTGGTAGTCCACTGGCTAAGACTCTGTGGCCCAGTGCTGAGGGGCTGAGTGTGAACCCTGGTCAGGGAACTAGACCCCACACGCCACAGCTAAAAGGTTCCCTGTGCTGTAACTAAGACCCGCTGCAGCCAAATAAACCAATAAATAGTATTTTTAGAGAAAAAAGAAAAAAGAAGATAGGATGTGACAGCAACAACATTTTATTTAAATGGTACCTGACTTAGTAGACTCAAGAAAACTATATCCTAAGCTGGGAAGGAACCAGACTTTCAAGAAGCGGCGTCTCTTATGCCCTAGCCTATTCGTCTTTTTCAGGAGGATTACTCTTTAGTATTTGATCTTTACATAAATTTCACAGTCAATCCATCTTTAATGTTTTCCAGTAAGTTTCAAAATTTTCTTCAGATATGTCTTCTGTCAAATATATTTTTTCAAGCTTTGTAAACATATTTTTAAAGTCCTGGGAAAGTGAAAGTTGCTCAGTTGTGTCCGACCTTTGCAACCCCACGGGCTATAGAGTCTATGAATTCTCTAGGCCAGAATACTGAAGTGGGTAGCCTTTCCCTTCTCCAGGGGATCTTCCCAACCCAGGGATCAAACCCAGGTCTCCTACACTGCAGGGGGATTCTTTATCAACTGAGCTATCAGAGAAGCCTACACACTATAACTAGAGTTGCCTCCACTCACCCCAACTAGAGAAAGCCCACAGGCAGCGATGAAGACTCAGAGAAGCCAAAAATAAAATTTAAAAAAATTTTTTTTTAATTATTTTGTTATCCATAGCACACTGACAACTCATTCTGCTCTTCTTGTTAAGAAAAAATTCTACCACCTTTTACAATGAGTTTTAGGTTTTTATCACTGAAATATTATTATATTTAAGGAAACTGCATGCGTTAAGAACATAAAATTTAAGCTAGACAAATGCTTTGGGCCTTAGTTTTTACATTTGGAGAATATAACCAACCTGTGCTATCCAGATCATGAGGTAGTGAAAGCGTAAGTTAAAGCCATTTGGAAGTACAGTGAAAATCATAATATATGAAAGCTTAAGCTTCTATTATGACTAATTTTACCAATGATGCCTAGGAAAGACTGCAGAAATACATCCTGAAAAGTTTAAGAATCCAAAACATAAATATTTATTTCAATTCCCCACGTCCTCAATTCCCTGTATTACCCTACAAAAGAAATGTGAGAATTTCAGAAATCATACAAATATTTCAGGGTCATGGCAATTACAAAGTTTATTTTATAGATAGAAACACAAAGAAATTTAACGAATACCTGTGGTTCAAAACCCATGTCAAACATTCTGTCTGCTTCATCTAAAACAACATATGTCACTCTTCGAAGATTTGTAACCCGACCTAACATGAGGAAAAAAAAATAAAGACAAAAAGAAAACTAAAAATCAGTCACAATTCATTTTATGACTACCAAAAACTTTAAAAAACTGTAAAGGGAACTAAAATGCCTGACCTAACCAGAGGGGTAAGTTAAGTATCTTTAAACAGTGAAAAGAAATTTTCGTTTACAATGTCTTAATCTAATGGTATATACTTTCTGACAATGGGTATATGAGGCCCTTTATTTTGTCAAACTCGTCTCTTGCATACCATCATAGGGCCTGAAGAACCTGTAAAATTCAGAAAACAGCCCTCTCCAAAACACATCATAAAACTAAGACTGAGATGGAGCATCGAGCCACATCAGCCATTATCTGACAGCATCACCTAGGAAAAAACATATTAGAGATTACAGCGTATGTGTGGAAAGCAAGTTCCAGTGCTAACTACTTCAGATGCAGAAAATCTCTCTTTACTTTATGTAGTACATAACCTACTTACATATAGTTAGGAGCTTCTAATGAGCATGTCAAAACATAATAAGAAGCTGTTCAATACCATTAGGTAATTAACATATTACACAAAAATTTAAGAAATCAAATATATTCTATTACAAAGATACACTTTACAAATTCAGTTTCACTAAGTGCTCCCACTGGTTTAAATAAATGCAACTGGATTCTTAGCCAGAGAAAACTAAACACATACACAGGAAACCCTTTATAAAGGATTAACACAAGCATTTCTATGAATTGTTGATTCAATCACCTGGCAAAAACATGTATGAAATAGTTATTAAATATAAACCAAAAGGACAGATAAAAGGAAAAGGTAAAATTAATCAAGATGAATTTCAGGATACTTAACGCAGCATTGAGAAAAAACAAGGAATTATTTTATCAGCATTCAGCCCAAAACATTTCATATGCTGTACAAGCACAATGACTTATCAATATCAGTATCACTTTACCAACTTTATGTAGAATTAGAATTAAATGAACACAGAAATCCAAGCAAAATGCTATTAGAAACATGCACTACTCAAAGTTTTAAATACTCTATTATATATTTACTGAATATACAATGGAAACCTTTGAAAGCATTTTCTTCAAAAAAAACAGAAATGTGCCAAAATAAATGCTTTCTAATATTTAAGTACTCCATACTAACATGTGCAGCCCCAATTAGTTTTGCACGATTGGGAACAGCTTTAAATTACCTACCTTTGATGGTTTAAGTCTCGGAAGCCCAGTTCTATAAATCTTGAAGGGCCTTTCTCCACAGAAGTTAAATAATGTCAACAGTTTAGTAACAGTTTTGATAGGGAATAATTTAACAAAGCACAGTATTTGAGCTAAAAACATGCAATATTTACAAAAGATAAATGTCCTTGAAGCTGCAATATCTTAATTTATCTAGTACTGTAAGAAAATACTAGCTCTGAAGGAGAAAAAATTTAAACTGTACAATTAAAAAAACATAGTGCCCTACCCTTTCAAAAGCAAAGGTAGGCCAAAATCAAATTAAGAATCCACGTTGCTACTGTTGCTAAGTCACTTCAGTTGTGTCCGACTCTGTGCGATCCCATAGATGGCAGCCCACCAGGCTCCCCCATCCCTGGGATTCTCCAGGCAAGAACACTGGAGTGGGTTGCCATTTCCTTCTCCAAAAGAATCCACATTAAGTGGTTTTAAAAAAACAATACATCAGATGGAGTGGTTGTCAAAAAAAATTTTTTAATTACACTGCAAAAATATTATTATGAACACTTGCAACAATAAGCTAGTTACAATACAAATTTTAAGATATTACAGCTTTAAAAAGAAATGTAGAAAGAAACCCTTTGGTGGTTTCTTGTATCTGCTTTAACAGAAATGTACATAATTCAAAAAGGAGAAAAGACAACCAAAAAATAAATAAATAAAAACAAAAACAAAAACCTATCCCCAACTTACCACTATTAGCTGCTAACATGTCAATCATTCGACCAGGTGTACAAACAATAATTTCAGCACCTCTTTTCAGCTCAGCAATCTAACAAAAAAAGATGAAATTTTATACTCTATTTATCACTAATGCCTCTTCACAGACTTGAAAATACTGCCCAAGGTCCTTGTAGAGCTCTATAAGATAAGATAGCCAGGTCTGATTATAAGATATCAAAGCCTCTTACTTAATTCTTTGGAATGCGGGAGAACTACTAAAGGAATAGGTAGCAGCAACAAGACCACACAGTGCTAAAACTCTGAAATCAATGAAAATCAGAGAATTTTACCAATTTTAGTTTGACACGATTCCTCAAAACCAAAAAAGGAACATGAGAGCAATAAGTAAAGAAATGTAATAGGTCAATGGTTTTCAAATTCAGAGGTGTTTCCATTAATGAATTACGAAACCAGTTTAAGTCACAAACTGTTTTTGAAACAAAGTAAAATGGAAAACACCAAACTATGTAAGATATCATAAAACTCTGACTTCTATATAAATATGCAGGCATGTACCAGCTTACATAGTAACTGTATTTCTTAACTATAGTTTACGGCAAAAAAAATTGACAAAGATAAACTTAGAAAACTAAGTGCAACGTTTAAAAATAGCACTGGGATAACAAAAGCAAATATTCCCAAAATGTATCTAAAAATTTGAGAAAATTAAGTCCTTAAGAAGGGTTTTCAGGTTAAATACACTCAGAAAATGTCATTTATTCCTTTGCCAGCATCACAATATGCACTAGCTTCTTAACAACTATGCAGTCTTGCAGGAAAGATTTATTTTTGCAGTTTAACATTTCCAAAACTTAATCTGACCAGCTTTTTTTCCTTCTTCTAGGTAAACCAAAATGTCTGATGGCTATCATTCTTTAGAAGACACACAGAAAAATGCCAAGCTAAAGACGGAGTGAATGAAGGTATGTTTAAATAATTCTCCCTAAAATCATTTAGGAATGCAAACGAAACTCTGATATTAGTATATCATTCTCAACACCACCTTTTAAAGATGTCATTTAGATTAAAGAATAAATGCTGGTCCAGGAATCATAACACCCCGGTTCTAGGACAAAGTCTTTTTAAGTTAAAGACTTCGGTCAACTTAACCTTTCTGAACATCCGTAAAATGAAAAAACCATCTGCTTCCTTGAGGAGGGAAAGGAAAAGAAGCATGGTAAAGCTAAGATATGAAAATGACTCAAAAATTCTAAAATATAACTTTAACATAATTCATTCTTATCATCATACTTCTTTTTAAGATTTTAGAGGCAATCATTATAGAAAAACACTAAAACAAATAATCACTTCTACATTATTAAATCATTCCAAAAAACCAAAAAAACTGAATGTTTCTTTTATATCTACCTGCTCACTGATTCCTGTTCCTCCATAAACACAGACCACTCTAAGGCCCAAGGTCTTCGAAAACTTCTTACATTCTTTAGTAATTTGTAAAGCCAGTTCTCGAGTTGGAGTCATGATGACAGCTGAAAAGATAAATATGTCAAAAGACTAACCACCAAAATTCTTGAGGCTAATCTTTAAAGTGTTAAGTTTAACCTCTGCAATCAAGTTCAGAGCTTAGTCTAATTTTTGTTTTAATTTATGTACCTCTGAAAATCCTATATCAGAAGTCTTATAATAGCAGAGACTGTGGCGAAGAATAATTTTAAGTAGATTTTAAGAACATGCTATAGGAAGATAAATGAGAGTTAAATGCCTTACTCAACCATCAGGAAAATACTTGGTCGAAAAGAATGCAAATCAGTCTCAACTGCAAATCACAGAGCAAAGATAATCAAGTGACTCACTGTGCTGCAGAGCCATGCCGTGGCTTCCGGAAACAACCTGGGTCTGAGGGGCACAGACAGAGGAGAAACATACTGTGCCCTCTGTTGCCAAAAGAGGAGCTGAACAACTTTCCAAAACCCTATTCAAATTTGGAGAAGAGATCTCTGCCAAATGAATCAAGAAAACTGAATCTGAAGACCTAATCCTGAATGAAACACTGGCACTATAGCCTTTTAAGGCCAAAAAAAAAACAAAAACAAAAATACACTTCCCTACAATCTTCTATGTTGAGTTTATAGATCCACTCATATGGGCTAAGAACAAACCTCAACATAAATAAACAGATAGATGCACGAGGATTCTACCTGCCGAGTCAGAGTTTAAAAATTGAGCTGTGCCAGGAGAGGCTGTTTTTGTACTTCTGAGATGTCACTCCAGAGCTCTGAAGAGTCTCACTCCACCTGCTGGTAAGGGGAAATCAGCCCCAAAGTGCCAAATTTATAGAGGAACTGTATATAAAGACATCTTTATTGTTACACTTATTACAAAGCATCAGGTCTTTCTGATTAACTGACAAAGTTGTTATCTGAAAACATAGTTTAATGAAAGGAACTGTACCTATTGGCCCCTCTCCTTCTTCTAAAGACCTCTGATCCATGATGTGTCTAAACATGGGCAACAGAAAGGCAATGGTCTTTCCACTTCCTGTCTTGGCAATACCAATCAAATCTCGTCCAGACATTATCGCAGGAATCGCCTGGGTTTGGATTGGCGTGGGCTTTTCATAACCATGCCTTAAAAAGCAAACCATAGGAAGACAACAATAAGGACTGTGGTGATCTTTGGGCTTTCAAACTGTAAGTTTTTCAAAATAAATATCCATATAATGAAATTTTTATTTGGCAAAAAGGAATGAAGTACTCAGACATTCTACATCATGGATGATATAGAAATATTTGAAAATACTATGCTAATTGGAAGAAGCCAGTCACAAAGGACTATATATAAGTATGATCTAATTTATATGAAATGTCCAGAATACACAAATCTATAAAAAGTAGTAGGTAAGAGACTGCCTTGTGTGGAGAAGAGAGAAAAATGAATACTAATAGATCCAGGCCTCTTTTGGGTTTGATGAAAATGTTCTAAAATAAGATTATGGTAATGACTACACAACTTCATAAATATACTGAAAATCATAAACTAAAGGGTAAACTTTATGGTATGTAAATCATATCTAGAGAAAGCTGTTTAACAAAAATCAGTATTTTCCATTAGAGTAAAAATGTAAGCAAAGAAATTATTTGTGTAACAGGTTATTTTCAGTGGCAAGATATTGAAAAATGTGGACAACCACTCAACACTTACTTTTTTAGAGAATTTAAGATCTTCATAGAAATTCCACACTGAACCCAAGATTTAATTGGTTTGGGGCAACCTTTCCCCTTGACAGTAATGCCCTCCATTTCCAACCGAAATACATTCACCTCTACAAAACAAAATCCAGATTAAAAACTCTTAAATATTGTTCTATTAGTGCCCTCTATTTTTCAATGAGGCATGGTTGGATTAAGAATCAATCCTTTTTTAGTGTTCCCAAAGATAATTCCATACAGAAGCTCCTTGACAATGCACTGAACAGCTCTGACCAAGTGATTACTGTTGCAACCAACTAGGAACAAAAGAAACACCCCAATTTCTACAATGTGGCTTTTATTTTGACTTAAATTCTAACAGCAATAAAAGAACAGTGATTCACAAGTAATACAACCACTTGTTCTTTAAGCAAGGGTTGCCCAGATCATGCTTTTTCTGTCAATATCACACAGATTCATATTGGTTTCTAATTCTCAAATAAGAGAAAAACATAACAATACTCTACTTGCTACCTTCACATGAAGAGTATTTTCAACCCTAAAAAGCTCAACTATGTAAGCCAAACTAATTTTTGCTCATTTTTTTAAAATGTTTCCCAAAACACATTAATTTCTAACTATTCCTAATCTTTGTGGAGGTAGTAGTCTCACTCTCTAGAATGATTTCTCATGTTCTAGTTCACTATCATTTCTCCAAGTAAGTCAGGCACATTTCTCCTACTCACCCATCAACTTACAGGCCTATCAACATGCCTCCCAGGCAAGGTGAAGCGTATTTCCCCATCCCCAAAATAACCGATAAATGAACAAACAAATTTTACCCTCTTGAGACATTTTTGCCAATTCTGGAACTTCAACATAGAAGTTTTTTCTGAATGGTTCATATTCAATTTTTCCATGATCCACTGGTTCTAGAAGCTTTCTCTGCTTTGTCTGGTAACCTGTAAGAGCTGTCTGAAGATCAACTTCTTCCTCCTCTGAAGAATACTGTAACAAAAAGAGAAAAATTAAGAGCTAAATCTATTACTATCTTCCTATGGGAAGAAATATTCCTAACTTTAAAAATGTTCCACTCCTAGAAAATATTCTTTTCCTCTTCTTTTATTTTCTGAACTTTCCAACTTAGCTTGTTTTTTCTTTGCCATCATAGAAAGCTTTAGTAACAATATAAAGCTAAAACAAAAAACTAATTCTAACATAGCTTTAATGAAGTTCTGCTATAGTTTTCTCTATATAAATCATTACAATGAATGTTAATAGTAAAAAATTTCATTCTGTCACTTCATTTCTTCTCTCCCTATTTTACATCTGGGATGTACTGATGAGGGACAGGGATAAATCAAAATTTGGCCTACACATGTGCAGCAATACAGATGAACCCAGACAACGTCATATTATGTGGAGTCAGTCAGAGAAAGACAAATCCTGTATGATATCACTTGGATATGCAATCAAAAAAATACTAAAAATGAATTTATTTTCGAAACAGACTCACAGACATAGAAAACAAACGTCTGGCTACCAAAGGGGAATAGGAAGGGGGAGGGATAAATGAGGAATGTGGGATTGATAGATACAAACCACTATACATTAAATAAGCAACAAGGATTTACTGTACAATGCTGGAGACCTGGGTTCAATCCCTGGGTCAGAAAGATCCCATGGAGAAGGGAATGTCTATCCACTCTAGTATTCTTGCCTGGAGAAATCCATGCACAGAGGATCCTGGTGGGCTACAGTCCATGGGATAGCAAAGAGCTGGACATACTGAATGACTAACATTTTCACTTTTCACACTTTCAAAGGGAATTACATGCAATATCTTGTAATAACTTATAATGAAAAAGAATCTAAAAATATGTATGTGTGTGTGTAACTGAATCACTTTGCTGTACACTTGAAACTAACACTATATTGTAAATCAACTATACTTCAATTTAAAAAAAAGCAGGTATACAAGAAGTCAAAGAGGTTAAAATGTTCTACCAGTTTGGATATCTGGCTACAATACTGTTGAGAAAAGCAAGAATTTCTCCTAAGAGTACACTGCGTAACTGAAAAGCACACCTCCATCAATGTTTTCTTATAAATACTCATAGAATGGTATCACGTGCCGTGCGCTCAGTCGTGTCCGACCCTCTGTGATCCCACGGACCATAGCCCACTAGGCTCCCTTGTCCATGGAATTCTCCAGGCAAGAATACTTGAGTGGGCTGCTGTTTCATCCTATGGTACCGTGAACGAAGTTAAAAACTGAAGGAGAATTACCTCCATGGCATCCTGGTCATTCTCCATCAGCTCACCTTTCTTCTTATCAGAATCTACGACTGCTTTCTTGGTTGTGACAACCGTGACAACTTTCGTGACCGTTGGCCCAGACTTCTAAAAAAAGAACGTGAAATGTTTTGCTAAAGTTGAAACACAAAGTATAAACCAAATGAGACAATGATAACTGTAACAATTTATAATTTGAATTAACTTAGTTGTCAGTGACTACTAACGCAAAAAGTAGCCCACTTTCTTACTTACTTAAATTTAAAAATGTAATACAATAGCATTATATTTCCTAACACATTAATACATAGGTAATTAGGTATGTAGTATGTAATTTTATATAATATTATATATTTAAAAAATACTATTAAATAGTAATTTTCACTCATTCCACAAACCAAATACTATCACAGGATCTTAAGATGAATCCATAAACAAAACAGGTAAAGATCACTGCTCTTGGGAAGATTTTAGAAGAAAGAAGGAACAAACAAGCACAACATTAAATTATACCATTTGTCAATAAATTCTATTAAGAAAAAGAAAACCTAAAGAGGATCAGGAGTATAAAAGATGGGAGTGCTGGAAAAGGACCTACTGAGAAAGTGACGAGCAAGCAAAAACACTAAACAAAGATTATAATAGTAATGACGACTCTAAAAGGACATTTGCAGCTAAAATTTGCTAGTATCTTTGCTCTTTAGAAAAAGTACAGACACTTCTGAGATGCAGAAAGAAACAAAATCATTAACTTTATAAAGCCATGCAAGCCAACAGGTCAATGCAACAATGAATTCAAGTTATTCAACTAGGAATATAAATCTTTAAAAATAAAACAGGAAAAAATCCCATACCTTTTCATTTCCCCCACCACCTTTCACACTTCTCATATTAAACTTTTTTACTTCCTCTTTCACTTCTTCCATGTAAGCATCTAATGGATCTAACTCCTCACCCTCCATTTCATTTCCTTCCTTTTCAGCCTCTGCAGGATCATCTTCATCATCTAAAATATCAGAACACACTTTGAACACGTGTTTCAAAAGGGATTATTTCACAATCAGACCACGCCCCTATTAAAGCCTTTTCTCTTAACTACCCAAATACCTTCCTTATCAATCAACACAGGCACAATACAGCTCAAATACTTATACTGCCAAGGTTTTAAATCAAACATGCATTAGTTTTGAATAATACTAATAATAAAAGAAATAAATAATAAACTATTAAACTGAAGAGGAAGAAACACTAATACGTCTAAAAAATGGATCTCTCGTATTATTTTACAACTACACTAATAGAAGCAAAACTAAAAACTTTGCGAAAAGGATATGTTTATTTCTCTTCTTTAAATCACTTTTCCTTAATCACAGGAAGAAAAAATTAATAGCATATTGCAGCCCACCAGGCTCCTCCATCCATGGGTTTTTCCAGGCAAGAGTACTGGAGTGGGTTGCCATTGCCTTCTCTGAAAGACAATCTCATGTTTTTTACATAACTATCATCAGGGAAGCCTGGTATGTTGCAGTCCATGGGCTCACAGAGTCAGACATAACTTAGTGACTGAACAACATCATCACCATTTAAAGACATAATCCATTAAGCTATTTAGAACAAAACACCCTGTTGAACTTTCACAGAAAATGAAAAATACACAGGGATTTTCACACAAAAAAATGGAGCAAAATTTCCTTTTCCTATAAAATCTCACTATTCCACTTAACTAACATCTTACACATCAAAATCAGTTGTGAAGTTGCATTTAGTTGCATTGAGCAGCTTCAGCTGCATTCTACAAATTCTGGTAAATTCTTTCATTTTTATTCTGCTACAAATATTTTCTAATTTTCCTTATTATGATTTCTTAGATATAACCATCATTTAAAAGTGGACATTTTCTATCCAAATACATGGAGTTTTTAAAGTATCCTTGATATTAATTTCTCATTTTGATACTAACTTCTCATTTAATTGCTTTCTTCATTGCAATCACTCTCTGTGTTTCTTCAGTCTCTTAACTTTATTGAGACTTTCAATGATTATGTCAAAATTCTCTCTTGGTAAATGTCACACTGCACTTGAAATATGTGTTATTTTCAAATATCTTTTAATATTGATTTCTAATATAATTTCACCATGATAAGAGAACAGACTGTATGATTTTAATACCTGTAGACTATGAAATTTTTGCACTTTGCTTTATGTCCCTGGATATGTTCCAGTGTCCCCTGATTTACAGTCTATGGAAACTTGAATAGAATTTGTATTCTGCTTTGGTGTGAAAACTGTATAAATCTTAATTATGTTTAATTGGTTCATAGTGCTTTTGAGGTCTACTATATCCTTCTACTTTTCTGTCTATTCATTCCATTAACTTTTGAGAGTTTGATACTGAAACTCCAACTAAAAACCTTAATTTATCTACTGAAAAAATAATTGTAATATATAGTGGAAATACATGTAACTTTTTTCTTCTGTATTTTCCAAGTCTCCTGTAAATGTACTATCATAGTTTCATAATTTAAAAAAGAAAAAAATAATCAAGATGTGCAGGGGAAATGTTGCTCTTCTAAGTTAGGAAAAAAATCAGAGGGACTTGGAAACATGCGCTTAACTTACCCTCGATACTAACATCTGAAGTAAAAAAATTAAAGAGCTGTTTACTGACTGCCCATAAGCATCCAACTCTCCACTCTAAAGTAAAATCAGTGATCCTTACTGTACACTACTCTAAAACTAAAACTTTAAAGTTAATACGAAAAGCAGCACTGAAAAACCCCAAAATAAATCTAGTGACTCTATTTCTAGGTATAAACCCAAAAGAACTCAAAGTTGGGATTCAATCAGATATGCACATACCAACACTCACAGAAGCATTATTCGCAATAGTCAAAAGATGGAAACAACTTATATATGCAACAACAGGTGAACAGGTAAACAAAATGTGGTATATACATACAATGTAATATTATCAGACTTAAAAGGGAAGGAAATTATGATATAGACTACAACATGGATGAACCTTGAAAACACTGCTAAATAAAATAAGCCTAGTCACAAGACAAATATTATACGATTCCATTTATTAAGGTACCTAGAATAATTCACATAATCAGAAAGTAGATCAGAGGTTATTAGAAATAAAGAGGTAGGGGGAGACAGGATAGAGAATTACTGTTGAATAAGGTAGAGTTCTTGTTTGGAATGATGACTGCTATTGAATAAGACAGAGTTTTGTTTAGAATTTTGTTTGGAAAGTTCTGGAAATGGGCAGTGATGATGGCTGCACAACACTGTGATTTGCTTAATATCACTGAACTGCACACTTAAAAAGGGCTAAAATAGTGAACATTATGTGTATTTTTTCCCAATAAAAAATAGTCTATCACTTATAATCCTAGAATATTCTACATGAACTATTATTTAGGCTATTAGCAAACAAATGAATATACCATCATCATCTTCTAAACTCCACTTTTTCCCTTGTTTCATCTCTTCGATTTCCTTTTTCAGTTCCCCTATGTTTTCCATGGCCTTTTTACGTTGCTCTTCTCGCCATTTTTCTACTCTTTCTTTTCGCTTTCTCATTTCTTCTTCTAGCTTATTCTGGTCAAAGTTCTTGGGGTGAAAACAAAAAATAGAGAGAAGAAAATAAGGATCAACAGTTTTACTCCTACTGACACTCCAAATAACTTCTTCAAAGTATAAAAAAGGAAAACAGGTGTCTACACAAAACTCTTAAATTCTGACCAGATTTAGATTACACATCTTTTTTAATATATTAAGGAATAAACTAACAAAATGAAATCACAATCAAAAATATCTTCAACTAATAAAGCAGAAAAGTGAAGTCGTTCAGTCGCTCTTTGCGACCCTATGGACTGTAGCCTACCAGGCTCCTCCATCCATGGGATTTTCCAGGCAAGAATACTGGAGGGGGTTGCCATTTCCTTCTCCAGGGGATCTTCCCAACCCAGGGATAGAACCCAGGTCTCCCGCATTGTAGGCAAAGGCTTTACCACCCAAGCCACCAGGGAAGCCAAAGACAAACTTCAAATACTGTAACTTACTCTCCTTTTAATTACTACCAATATGCACATGAGTTCAACTTCTCCCTCAAAGCGGAAACTAAAAGAACTGGCAAGCAAAGTTCCCTAAGTATTACTCCCAACTGTAAGTCCTTTAAACTTCTCCAAGACTGCCTCCATGAGAAGGATTTTTTATCACAATTTTCTATTTCAAACGAGTGAGTAAATGAAAGTTATTTATCAAAATCATTAAGAAGTTCTGATCTTTTAGCCTTTAGGTCTAAGTTTTCTAGGAACAGCCATTCTAAAGCTTGTATCATGATTATCAACAATAATCTTCAAAGGAAAGACAAATCATTTTCACAGTCATAATCAAGGACTTAAAGATTAAGCATCATAAATATCAAAATTTTATACATGCTGCTGCTGCTGCTAAGTCACTTCAGTCGTGTCCGACTCTGTAGGCAAGAGCACTGGAGTGGGTTGCCATTTCCTTCTCCAATGCATGAAAGTGAAAAGTGAAAGTGAAATCGCTCAGTTGTGTCTGACTCCTAGCGACCCCATGGACTGCAGCCTACCAGGCTCCTCTGTCCATGCTACAATTATATAAACAGGTATAGAAACACATATGTAAAAAAACAGTCAAAGAAAATACTAATAAACTGCAATGATGATGGCATTTGGGTATTTAGAATTATAGAGATTTCTGACTTTCCAAGTATTTTATAATATGGTTATATTTATATTTTTAAAATAAATTTATTTCTTAAACAAACAAAACCTGTGTCCCTGAATTTTCATCCTTCTTAATTCCATAGTCGCTGAAGATGAGCCCCAGAAAGCTTATGTTTTTTTCTCAAGGTCACCCAGTCATTCCACAGTAGAAGCTAAATCAGAAACCAGACCTCCAGACTTGTGTTAATTTCTTAGATAACCTGCTCAGCAAACAGTTCCCTTAAAAAAGAACCACTAAAAAAAAAAATTAGATCTAAAAAAAAAGGAAATGAAGCTATAATATATTGTGAAATGGGCAAAAGATATGAATAGGCAATTCAAAGAAAAGTGCAGATAGTAAATAAACTTAAAATGCCTTAATTATTGGTTTACATTATGTTCATAGCACTTTAAAATATTTACTCATGTTTAAAGACATGCAACTCAAAATAACAAGAAATCAATTACCTCCTATAACATCTGCAAAAATTAAATTTCAAAATATCCATGTTGGCAAGAATGTGAGGAAACAGACATTTTCACTTCTAAAATCTTAATTTTTACAATATTTGTGGAGGGCAATTTGATACTATCGATCAAAATGTTAAATCTTCAGAGCCAGCCCTCTGGATCTGAGTCCTTATTCTTCAAATTCAACTGACTGGATCAAAAATACGCAGGAAAAGAAAATTCCAGAAAGTTCCCAAAATCAAAACCTGAATTCGCCCTAGGCTGGCAACTGCTCACATAGGATTTACATTGTATTTACAACGATTCATACAGCATCTACATCATATTAGGTACCGTAAGTGATCTGGAGATGACAACCTATGCAGGGAGGATACCCATGGTTATACTAAGTCATTTTATACAAAGGAATTGACCAGCTGAAGGTTGTGCTATCCAAAGGGGTCCTGTAACAAATCGCCCTCCGATACTGAGGGAAAGCTGTATACCCACTGACAAAGTAATTTATTTTACTGGTATTAATTTACCCTATACTATATTTACAGAACACATGTGTACTAGGATTAATCTACCATTGTTTATAACTGTGGACTACAGACAGCCTAAATACCCATTTACCTTTTCTTCAACAAAACACTATGCAGGCATTAAAAACAACAAGCACTACCTATATAAACAGGTACATAAAGATATCCAAAATTTAACAAAAGGAAAAAGAAAGGTATTCTACTTATTAAGTTAGAAGCTTTGTATACTGCAATTTATTTTTAAGACCTTATATACTGATAAAGTAATTCATAATATTAAAGCAACAAAAAAGCAAGGCACAGAATAGTGCATATAGTATGATCACATTTTATATATAAAAGTAGATAATGTGTATAGATATGTAACTTTCAGAAAAATGTTCTCATAGGTAAAACTATCATTTTATATTTATTTTACAAATTTGCTATCATTTACTTAAAAATAAAACATACAGCAGTAAAATAAAAAACCAGTCACTACAGAAACAAACTCAACAGTATACTATTATTTATGTTAGTAAACATACACCAGCATCCTTTTCTTTTTCATCCTCTTTGTCATCTTTGTCTTTTTTCTTCTCTTTAGAACTTTCCCCACTATCTGTTTTCTCTTTGGATCTAGACCTGCCAAAAAAGAAAGAGAAAGGAAGGGACATCATCTATCTGTTTTTGGAAACATTCATTTTAAAACACTTTTTTATATTTTTTAAGTAAGAAATAAACTTCTAAACTCAGCTGAATTTTTATATACTGTTAATAAGCAACTTGAAATACAATGAAGAATTAATCCCAGAACACTAGCTGCAATATTACTCCACACCTGAAAACTGACCAAAGGTAAACTGGACACAGCATGTAAAAATAATTACAAAAATTTAAACAAGAAATTTAAAATGTAACAAATGGAGAATTATATCAAAACATTAACAGTCTATAAAATAACTGATATATGTAATAATATTTCAAATCCCAACAAGCTTGCATTTTGACCTTATGGCATCTAAAAATAAGTTAAATTCCTTAATTGTACTATAATCAGGACCTTTCCTGTCCTTTATGATTAGTGCTTTTAAGAGGCCTTCCCTGGTGGCTCAGTGGTAAAGAATCCATCTGCCAATGAAGAGGACACGGGTTTGGGGAAGATGGCACATGCCACAGGACAATTACACCTGTGAGCCGTAACTACTGAAGCCACAGCACCTAGAGCCTGTGCTCCACAACAAGAGAAACCACTGCAATGAGAAGCCCGCACACCACAACAAACAGTAGCCTCCGCTCACTGCAATTAGAGAAAGCTCACATGCAGCAAAGACAGCATAGCCATAAATAATAAATAAGTCTTAAAAGATAAGGCGTCCAGAAATTGTTCCAAATTTGATGAAGATACTCAGAGATGAAGAAGATATTCTCTAGCATAAACTTCTAAAAAGTTTATAGCTTTGCCATCTTACCTGGTTTTTAATCTGTTTGGAAATGCTTTTTGTGCACAGAATGAGGTAGCCGGTCCTATTTTGTCAGAGGATAGCAAATGTCCCTGACACCATTTATTGGAAAAACTTTTCCCCACTATTTATGATGTCACCAGTCATTTATTAAATTATCTTATATGTGTAGATTTGATTCTAGGTTCTTTATAAGGTTTCAGTAATCTATTTGTTTACCGCTACAATAAAGCCACACTCTTGATTTCTACTTTATAGACAAGCCTTGATACCTGGTAGTGAAAGTCCTTATATCTTGTTCTTTGTAAGTGCTTCCTAATTTTATAATCAGTTTGTTAAATACTTTTCTATTCATGTTTGCCACGCACTTTTAAACATTAACGTGTGTTGAAGTTAACAAGATGCTTTTCCTGAATCTACTTAAGTAACCATGGCTTTTTTTCTTGAATCTTGGATCACACTGATAAAGAGTTTCTAATGTTAAATCAACTTTCCATTCCTGGTATAAACCCAACTAGTTTATGATCTGTCTTATCTTTTTGCTGTACTGGTAAAGCAGCATGCTCATCTTTTATGTTCAGACTGAGTACAGCCTATAATTTTGTTTCTCACACTGCCCTTGTCAGGTTTTCCTCATCCTTTTATTAACTGCCTTCATTTTATGAATGTTTCTTCCTTCCAAGTCTTTGTTCCTCAAAAGTATCATTACAGAGTAAAAAGATAAATCAGAGTAAAATATCTGCCACTCATATAACAAATGACAATTATCTGGAACATTTAAAAACAAAAATTTCTATAAATCAATTTTTTATGAAGAGAAACAAACCAATAGGAAAATGAGAAAAAGATTTAAACATGTACTTTAGAAGAAGAAATCTGAATGACAAAAAAACATATGGAAAGGTGTTCAACTTCACCAGTAATCAAAGAAATGCAAATTAATACCATAATATTTAAATTACGTCTATCAAATAAAAATTTAAAGGAATGACAATACCTAATACTGGGTATGAAGGGACACAATTCTCATATACTGCTGGAAGTGTAATCAGTATATACTCCTTGGAAAGCATTTGGGATTACTTAAAGTGAAGCTATGTTTATTCTATGAACATGTAACTTCACTCCTAGCTATACACCCAAGGGGACACATAGACTCGTACACATGTATATGCTAATATGCTTAATCGCTCAGTGGTGTCCAACTCTAGAACTTAGGTCTCCTGCAATGCAGGTGGATTATTTACTGTCTGAGCCACCATGGAAACCCATATGCATGTATCCTAGGATATATATACAAAAATGTTCATAATAGCCGCAAAGTTAAAACAACTCAAACATCCATCTCAGCAGAATGGATAAATAAATTGGTATATTTGTATTACGGGGCTTCCAAGATGGCTCGGTGGGAAAGAATCCACCTGCCCATGCAGGAGACCCAAGAGATCTGGCTTCCATCCCTGGTTCAGGAAGACACCCTGGAGGAGGAAACGGCAACCTGTTTCAGTATTCTTTCCTGGAAACTTCCATGGATAGAGGAGCCTGGCAGGCTACAATCCATGGGGTCCCAAAGAGTCAGACACGACTGAGGACACATATTTACACCACAGGATATGGTTCAGCAATAAAACAAACTAATGTTATGAGCAACAGCAAACTCCCAAGGTTTAGCAAAAACACAGAAGAAATGACTCATTCACGTAAAATTAAAAAACACATAAACCTAAATTATTCTTTTTCCATTTATAAAGAAACAATTAGGACATTACTAACACCAGAGTCAGCAGTGATTTTATCTTGGGTAACAGAAAGCTGGGTGAGCGAAGGGACATACAGGGCTTCCAGTGGGATACAGATAATGTTTTATTTCTTAACTTTGGTGGTGGTTACATGAATCTTGCTTTATACTTATTTAATAAACTGCATGTTTATATTTCATTCATTTCTCTGAATTTATATTTTAAATTTAAAATTATCCCAATGGGCATTATAACACTGACCTGATAAAAGTAAAATTTATAAAGTAAATAAATGAGGAAAAACCTTCATAACCAATATGAAGAAAACAGAAACAAAGCTATATATGCCAGGACACCACTTTAGAAACGGTAATAGGCAAAGAACAAAGCATTAGCAAGAGAAATATAAAGTAAACATATTATGTCTAATAGATATAACTAATATCTCAAAATTGAATGGTACTAACAAGGAAACATGTAGATTTAACTTACACAAGCAAAAGTTCACCCATTATGAATAGCAGTTCAGCGATGTAAAAATGTTTCTTGTCAATCAACAGTAGAGACACTAAGAAAATAACTTCAAAGAAAAAAACATAGTTCCCACAAAGATGTATATAAAATGTACTTCTGATCATTAACAGTAGGTATTAAATGAAGGAATAATGCATTATGAGTGTTAAACCTAACAGAATTTAGGTATCTTCTAAAAGCATGACAAGCTTTATAATTTATTGAAATGAAATTAAGCTAACAGCTCATGGTAGCAGCCAAATTCAGCGTTTACAAAGATTTTTTTTTTAAGTGTAAGGAAGAGAGTTCCCAACCTGCATGACAGATACAGCCAATGTTAACATTACCTATTCTCAGCTTTCTTGCTTTTATTGCCAGGACTGGAAGATCGGGATCTTCGGCCTCGGCTTCTACTCCTTGAACGTCTTCTGTCCCGACTCCGAGATCTTCTTCGTTCTCGACTTCTATCTCTCTCTCTACTTCTGGAACGCCTGCAATGGGGACACATTTCATTTATTCTATGACCAAGTAGAACTTCTACTTCAGATCATGGTTTGTGCCTCATGTTGAAAGAAACTTCTAAATTACTACCACTGTTAAAGACAGATTTCAATTTACTATCAAATCAGTTTAACAGGGAACAAATAAAGTCAATTCTTACAAGTGGTCAATGGGAAAAATGAGGATACTACTTTCGAAATGATGTTTGTTGAAAAACAGAGGAAATATGTACTAATAGCTATTCGAAATCTATGACCTAGAGCAGAAAATCTAAATTTCAAAGACAGCTGAAATCTCAGTATAAGGATGGGCAGAATGGGGCTGTGGAAAGATTACAGATACAAAAATTAGGAGATAAGAATTTCTATTCTGGTGTTGCTACTAGCTAATGACATACACAGGGCAGATCAACTCTCTGGGTCTGTTTCCTTAATCTATATAATGCAGAGACATCACCAAATAATCTCAAAATCCTTCTTGCTCTAAAATCTTGTAATTTTATTTTCACATCAAAAAGAGACCCAAAAAAAGAGAGACCAAATCTTATATGATGTTTAATAAGTACTTGACTGTATTGTATGAAACTGTTCCTGAGGCCACATAATATAAAACTGAGCAAGTTAATACTATCCATATTGTTATGGGTGAGTCTTTTCCTTAAGAACCAATATCTCAAAAAGATAAACTCAAAGTTCTTTCTAAGATCAATTCACAGCACCTGTATAACCGTGTCTTCTTTCCTATTTTAAAGAGAAACTTTATTAGAAAACTTTCTTTGGCATGTGAGATTATTTTTATTTGAAGATTGTTTTTCACCAACAGGGAAGTTACAGATGCTTGGGTGGTAGCAAGGAATATTTAATCAAGCACAAGTTTTTAAAAACTGAGATGTTCTTTGGTNCCCTTTTAAGAGATTAGGACAATTCTAACTGGCTTTTTTGGAGAAGGCAATGGCACCCCACTCCAGTACTCTTGCCTGGAAACTCCCATGGACCAAGGAGCCTGGTAGGCTGCAGTCCATGGGGTCGCTGAGTCAGACACGACTGAGTGACTGAGCGACTTCACTTTCATGCACTGGAGAAGGAAATGGCAACCCACTCGTGTTCTTGCCTGGAGAACCTCAGGGATGGCGGAGCCTAATGGGCGGCCTTCTGCAGGGTTGCACAGAGTGGGACACGACTGAAACGACTTAGCAGCAGCCGCAGCAGCTCGCTTTTTATGCCACAGCATATGCATGGCAAGTTTACAGAATTTCTATGTCCTTGAAGAAGTTACCTTTACCTATTAGCAGAGATGAAAGAAGTGATTATAGTCCACTGTGTCTCCAATACATCACTTATTTAACAAACTGACCTGGCTTCCAAAGCAGATTTTGATTCTAATTACCCTAGGCCTGAATCTCTTAACTCTCATTTTTAGTACCAACTTTGTGTCCACATGTCCATTTATACAACTAATAAGACTAAAAAGCTACTGGTCAAAGATGTCACCTCTCAACAACCACTCCTGTCAATCTAGTTTTAATTTATAAACATTTCAGATCAATGAAATTTCTAAGTAAAAAGATTCTTAATTATCCCCAACAGTAACAAACTTTCATCTCCATTTGACACAATTCAACACACTTATGCAAACGCATGTCTTCTCTTTGAAATACATTTGATAATGATTTACAGATACAAAAACTGTGCATATGTAAAGTTACAAAATGGAAGAAATAAAACATGTAATCAAAAACCCCAAATGTCTTCCCCAGGGACTGGGGAGAGAGCGACAAATTCAAGACTGCTATCTAATCCTCTAGATATTAGATTTCTATGGACTTAGGGGAAAATGTGTGCTTGTAATCTTACTCTGAGTCAGAGGAATAGACTTAAAGTGCAGTGCTACACTTATTGTCCATTATTGTGGTTCAAAATAAAAAGACTTTTGAGTAATAAAAAAGGCATGTGTGTTTTTAATATCACAAGAATTAAACAGACCATACAAAAAACTAGAGAAATGTAATACCTAATGACATTACAGTTGTGCTTTATACTCTTTTAAGACAAACCTTCCAAATATGACAAGTGTTGCTGTTGCTGCTGCTAAGTCGCTTCAGTTGTATCCGACTCTGTGCGACCCCATAGATGGCAGCCCACCAGGCTCCNAAAAACTAGAGAAATGTAATACCTAATGACATTACAGTTGTGCTTTATACTCTTTTAAGACAAACCTTCCAAATATGACAAGTGTTGCTGTTGCTGCTGCTAAGTCGCTTCAGTTGTATCCGACTCTGTGCGACCCCATAGATGGCAGCCCACCAGGCTCCCCCGTCCCTGGGATTCTCCAAGCAAGAACACTGGAATGGGATACCATTTCCTTCTCCAGTGCATGAAAGTGAAAAGTGAAAGTGAAGTTGCTCACCGGGCTCCTACATCCATGGGATTTTCCAGGCAAGAGCACTGGAGTGGGGTGCCATTGCCTTCTCCAATGACAGTGTTAAGTTAGTTAAAAAAGGATGTATTCCTATTGGGTTGCATTCCTAAGTCAATTTTTCAGAGCCCATTTTTATATCTAATCATTCTATTCTACTGGTTAAAAGAAATACTTCTGAAAATCGAAAACTCAAAAGTAAAAATTTCCTATTTTGAAGTTTGCTAATAAAAATTTTCAGAAAGATTTCATAAATACCTATTAATTTCACATGTATGACGCCTAATCATTTCTTCCATTAAATATTTGTGCTGGAATTAAAATGAAAATGCTGACTCAACATGGTTACCTTATGCAGCCCTTATAAGTTAAAATGTGCAAACTTAACAGACAATTTGAGTTCTTCCATTTTATTTTTAAGATGGCTCCATTTCTTAGGACAAAACAGTACAAATACAAGAAGCAGTTCCTGGGACTGGCTAAGACCACACTCATCTGCCCTCTTAGCACAAGCTCAGCTCCCAAAACATAAATCACAAATCCAAGAAGTTAGGAAAAAGTGTAGTCTAGGAATTCTAATCAAACAAGAAAAATCAATTACTGACACTGGTATTCTAATCATCGCATCAGTATTAACACAAACTTTCTAGTCAGGTAACCAGTCACTCCATTCCTAACCAAGTGGTCTTACAAACCTAGAAAGTAGAAGAATTACATGAAGGTGTAAACCAATATTCTTCCCTTAAAGACACTGCAATATAGAAATTATTTTTTGTAAGCTTTTCTTGCTGAGTTCTGCAGGTGTCATGGTACCTCAGAGCCCCAATAATCAAGCAGTTCATGACAAAAGATAAAAGTAAAAAAGTAGACACAAAGATCTGTGAAAACTTCGCCCATTTTGCTGTAAGTATCCATTGATCGATTTATCACTTCAGCAGGAATTCCAGATAATAGAAGTGCAGCTGTTAGTACTGTTGTCTTTATCTTCTTTTCACTCTGCATAGAGAAAGACTTAAATAAATATTACAGCTTTCAGAAGACTACTTAAGCTCTATAAAAACATCAATGCTGTTATTTTTGCCTGATTTCGAAACTGTTAATGAAGTTTTAAGACATCAATCAACAATATGTTAACAAACATTTACTGAGCATATACTATGTAAAGGAACAAACTGCTTGGCACTAAGGAAAAGACACTATTCTTGCTATCAAAAGTTTAAAAAAAAGTCCTATCTTGGAGGTTAGGATATAAATATAATTTAAGATATATACAAAAGTTTAAGACAAAAACAGGAAAGCATTCCCAGACAGGACATAAATACTTGCTAAATAAATGACACGGATAATGTGTGCTATAGTGGCTCAAAGGAAGTAGAAATTACTTCAGTATTTTATGTACAAATAAAGCATAGAGAAGGATTTCAGGAGGAAGTAGAATTAAAAAGGCCTTCAAATTAAAGAAAAAAAAAAACAGGCATTTGAGAATGAGCAAGATTTAGAGGAACAGAAGTGAGTGGATAAATCCTATTGTAGGGTTAAGTCTCATGACAACAAAAGTCAGAAAAGTGATAGATGTTCCGGAGGACAGTCAATCATTCTAACAGAATCAAAGGAACATTCTGTAGAGTCAAGCCTAACTGCCATGCAAAGAATTCACATTTGATTTCATATGTAATAGGATGTGTGTGTGTGTGAGTGCACAAAAGCTCAGTCATATCCAACTCTGTGACCCTATGGACTGTAGCCCATCAGGGTCCTCTGTCTAGGGGACTTTCCAGGCAAGAATACTGTAGTGGGCTGCCATTTCCTTCTCCAAGGATCTTTCCAAACCAGGGATCGAACTCGAATCTCCTGTGTCTCCTGCATTGCAGGCAGATTCTTTACCACTTGGTTCATCAGGAAAGCCCTATGCAATAAGATACAAAGATTTATTCATCAAAGATTTATTTCCTAGTAATTTTCTAATCTCATTCTCTAAGAGATTCAAGGCTGAATTTTCATTTAATGATGTGGTATCACCAAATCCAATCACATGGTGCAAAAAAAATTTTAATATAAAAAGCTGTAGTTACCCATGGGAAATCAAAACTTATTTCCACAAAAAACTCATTCAAGAAAGTTCTTAGTTGCTTTAGTCATGCCCATCAATGGAAAATTAGATAAATAAGTGGATATACTCAGTCAATGGACTATTTCTCAGAAAAAAAAAGACAATGATTCTACTGATGCACTCAACAATATGGATGAATCTCCAAAATACAATGTAGAATGAAAGAAGCCTTGCATGAAGTATGTACTGGAACAATCCCATTTACATTAAGTGCTAAAACAGCTAAAATTAATCTATTGTAGGAAAAAGAAAATCAGACCTTCATGGTACAGGGGCTGGGACTGCCTAGAAAAGAGCATGGTGGAACTTCCTGACAGTAATGCTTTAAATCTTAAAAGGATTTGGGTTTCACAGGTTGTCAAAACTCATTAAAGGTATAATAATAAAGACTTGAGCATTTCAATGTATGAAAAATTTACCTCAAAATAAAGAAAAAGAACCATAAAGAAACACTGAATTTTCATTGATATGTAGTAAGCTGAAATGTGTAGCAGAAAAATATGTTGATGTCTTCATCTACAACATACTTTATAATGCACCAAAAAAAGAAAGATATATTTTTAAAAAGTGATGCATTGAAGATGTATAGAAAACTGAGTAAATATATGATACATATAATGAAATTTTTATTACAGAATCTAGGTAATCTAACTAAACGGGTGTTAACTCCAGAATTCTTTCGATTTTTCTGTTGAGACCTATTGCAGCAAAATGTTTTGTTAAAAGAAAATTGTACAGTAATTTCCCTTTTCACTCACCCATTTCGCTAGTAACCGATACACACTCTATCATAAATAACCACTGTTAATAATTTCATGTAATATTCTTCCAGAGTTTCTTTACACATACACAAGCAAAATAAAATACATATAATTGTCCTCCTTTTTACAAAAAAAGGAGTATACTACAGATGCTAGTCCGTATTTTTATCTTAGCATTTCTTGACAAGCTACCATTATCAGCAGATGGAGACCTTTATCATTCTGAATGGATATACCATAATTTTTTTAAACTAGTCACTTAGTAGACATTTAGGTTGCTTCCAAACTTGTGCTACTGGACAACTAAAATCAATGTTTCAAGGGCAAATGTATAAACAAATGTTTTAATTAAAATTACATTCTTGGAGAAGATCAATAAATATATATATATCACAAAAACATTTAAATGAAATTACATATCCTTCTTTACTCTTACTTTGAGTATTTGAAGATATGATCCCTCAAAAATATGTTTCAGATCTGTTAAACACACACATGAGGTCTATCAGTGCATTGCAGCTCAGATGGTAAAGCATCTGCCTGCAATGCAGGAGACCTGGGTTTGATCCCTGGGTTGGGAAGATCTCCTGGAGAAGAAAACGGCAACCCACTCCGGTATTCCTGCCTGGAGAATCTCAGGGACAGAGGCGTCTGGTAGGCTACAGTTCGTGGGGCCACAAAGAATTGGACACGACTGAGCAACTTCACTTCAAGCAAACAGTCAAGTAGCCATTTTTTAGCAAAAATCTCACACAAAACGCAACTACTCAAATAAGCTTATCTTCTCTACTGGCAAGCCAAGTCCCATAGTATAACTATAGTCAAGTGGACCAGGTCAACACTGATACTCCTCATAATTCTGCTAAGTATGGCCAAGTGTGTTTTGCAAGTTATCCATCCTTGGCATTAGAGATAAAGTGCCCTGTTATTAAGTGCTCAGAAAGGATCACATTAACTGAAGATAACTGAAGCCATTTTTAAATTAACTTTCGATATTAGAAACAAAATGTATTATTAAATTTACTAAGCAATTAAACACTTTCTTAGACAAATACTATTCAAACTCTGTAATAAGGCTTTCCCCCCAGTCCATTGTAGACTAACATTTTTTGTAAAATACAATAAAAATGATACAGTAATGTCAAATTGCTATAACAGTTTCTAATTACTTTTTGAACTGAACTTAGTACAAACAGAAAGTTTGAAGATCCACAGTGGTGAGCCAAACAAATCTGAATAGCACTGACTTAAACCATAAATATAAATACTTTTTTAAAAGTTCTTAAAATCATCTAGTCGTTAATCAATCTAAATATATCATCCAATTAAAAAAAAATTAATTTACCTTGGGAAAATATTTGTATAGTCCCATGTATGCAAGTTGTAAAGTAAGAAATGGAGCAAATATGGACTGTGAAGATAGAAGATAAAGTTACATATTTCCAACATAATCATTCAAATCATAATAAATCAGACTAACAGCAGTAATAAAATTCCAAGCAAAAACACTGTAATAAAAATTTAATTTTAGTGGCTGAAAGCAGTCTTGTTTCTGCAAAAGGGTGACAAATACAGAGATGTGATTTCCTTAACATAAAGCATGTTTCTTGCGTTTTATGAGGGAGGATACTCCTTCGATATTCCCCAAAATGCCTTTCTCTCAAAAATTGACCTTTAAAGTAATTTAAAGTGTTTGGTGGCCACTGATGTATAATCCATTATGCAGGAACATCCCTCTCATCTAGAAGTGTTTAACTGACAATTTGAAAGCATATCTAAAAGGCTCAGTACTCAAAACAGATGCCATATATACCTCAGTCACACTTTGGAGCAAGAAATGAACTCATCTCTGGCCCTCAAATAATGAGGTGTTTTTATTATAGATAAAATAGCTTGGTTATCTTGCTTCTCACACAATAAAACAGAAAATATCAAAATAATATTTCAGTTACATTTATTTCTAAAACTAAAATATTATGAAGGGAGTAAAGGAGTAAGCATTACTAAACGGAAGAATAGTAGGAGCAGTGATTAACAGCTGAAAATCCAACAGCAAGAAAAAAGTCCAGAAACCCAAAAAACCTCAAACAAAATGAGGCACGAAAATAGGACATAATTTTAAAAACATGTAAGTGCAGAGGCCTTTAGATAAAAAGGATAAAAAGCAGCTATATAACTCACTAAATACTGAAAGCTACAATGAAAATTTTCATCGAAAAAAATAAAATCTGTTCAACAGAATTCTCTTTAAGAAAAAAACTGGCATAAAGAGAGACTTTTAAAAACTTTTTTGCTTAATAACATTAACCTTAATTATCTGAAAATTCACTTATGTGCCTGGTACTTGGAGGTATTCTTAAAATGTCTACTGAATGGAAACACCTCAAAGAGCAAGACAGTGAACTACGAGTTGGGCTTTTCTTTTCTTCACATACTGTATAACAGTAAAACACATCCTACCTTTCACTGAACAGCCACTGGCATCTAAGGGTACATGATGGACTGCTATCATGGTAACAGTGCAACATTATAAAATGCTGAATGCCTCTGAACCCTAAAAACATTACATCACGTTCAGGACCAAAACTGCATTTTAGTATTTCCAGTTATCTGAAAATCGGTAATTAATATATAGGATATGTAGGTAATTTACCCTTTGGTTTTGGAATGAAACTACTTGGGTTTAATCCCAGTTGTCACTTAGTAATGTGACCCTGTACAAATGATTTCACCTGAGTCTTCATTCCCTCATCTACAAAACAGATTCAAATGATACCTGGCTCATAAGGATGAGGTTAAATGAATTAATATATGTAAAGCACTTAAAATGGTACTTAGCATATAAAGATTTAAGAATCATTATCAGGCTCTGTTTTTAACTGGAACACTTCATTCTGTACCTAAGGCAAACAGCAGTTTATAACACATCTCCAAACAGTCACATGGATCACAAATATTACATTAATATTAAAAATGAATCTTATGGATTAAAAGCATTCCTTACTATAACCAATTTTCATTTCTCACTGTTTCTTACCAAATATTTGCAAACAAAAGCTCTAACTCCAAAGGCAAGAAGAGCACAGCCCACCAATCTAAATATTCGAAAAGAGTCAAATTCTTCTGTTGTATTTCCATCTTCTTGACTGGGCTTTTCACTAATCAGCTGTTTCCTTAGCTTCATTGCTTCTTCAAATTTGGAGAGGTACTGTTCCAGGCCGTGGTGAGAACCCCTCTGGACAGAGTCAGCTGTCAGGTCCCCTCTGTTTCGCTGCCGGAGCTCAAGGCTTATATCATTACTGCACTCAGAAGGTTTAATGAAAGAGTCCAGTTTGTCTCCCAGCTGAGTTCCCTTTACCTCGGCCACTCCACTGTGGTCAGTCGGTCCTGTACTGACTGAATCACCCAGCACTACTCGCTTTGAAACCGAAGGAATGGTGAGGGAGTTCAGTTTATCACTGTCCTGCTGTTTTGATTTTGTCTGACTTTCTTCTTCTGAGAAAAGAAATTTAGAAGCCTTAAGTATTACATACTGGCCAACATCTTTCTTATTAATATTTAAAAATATGTCACTAGAGCTAAAATTTGGCAGCCTCTGAATACTGATCCTTCATAAAGAAACAAATTCCTTCCTCTACACACACAAAATGGCAAAGACAGTATTCTTTCAGAGGATATAACCCAAATTTGGGGAACAGAAGATAAAGCTAATAGACAAGTTGGGAAAGAGTTAGGAACGGAGATTTTCTAAAACCACTATTTTTAATATTACATTTCTGAATACACAGTCTGATCAGCATAGGGTGTGGCATATCCTGCTACCGATGTGCGTAACCCTTCTACTGTGATCTAGGAGACATTAGAAGGTACTTCAGCACTTTTAGGATGATGTTCTAGTTAAAAACAAAACAAAGGGTGGGGGAACATTTAATGACAGATAAAATAAAAATCTCAAAGCAAAAGAACAAAGAAAATGCTTTAGGAAAGAATATTCTGCTATTAACCATTAAAGGAGAAAATGTGTCTCCTAACAATTGTTCTAGAATTTGAAATACGGCTCTTACCTCTCTTGGCAGTTTTCAGTGGCAAATCTGTGAACTGTCTAAAAATTCAGAGTTATATATCTAAAGCCCCACAGAGCAAAAGTCACAAGGATCTAAGGAACTTGCAGCCAGCGACTGAAGGCCAAATATTAGAGGCAAACTAAATAGAAATGTAAGAGTGTACAGTAAATACAGGGAAAAAAAATTTTTTTAAGAAACCCATTGTACATGTCATTGGGGGAGAAATGAGGAATCCTTTTCAGTGTTGAAGGCAGTTCCTGACATAATTCATATCAATCTCTGCACATTACGAGATAAGGCCTCAGATGGGCACGTTTCCCCTGTTGGGTCTCTAAAGAATGGTCGCTCCAATTTTTTTCGCCTGTTTAAGAAGGCCTGCAGATGAGTGTCGAGGGCACCGCAGAGACACCCGGATATGGGGCCGTGATTCACGTCGGACGGACCAGAGGGGCAGTTCAGTAAAGACAAGCTCATGGGGGCCGACAGAGCAAAAAGGCGGCAGACGGTAGGGAAGGCACTGGAAGGGAAAGCATTGACAAGAGAAAGAAAGGTAGGCAATCTTCCTGACGGGCACGGTAGGTAGAGCAGTCTGGGAATAAAATGTGCGCCCTTCAAGAGAGGCGAGGGGGTGACGAGGGCAGGGTTGGGGCCGCCTCAGGGTCAGTGCGCAGAGGGTATACCACGGCAGAGGGTCTCAGGATCGAGAGCATTGCAGTTTGCGGCGGAAAACTGAGGAGAGAGACAAGAAACGTCCTGCGGTGAAGAAGTGAGAACCTGGGACCTCATCGAAGGGGCGGGGCCCGAGGAGAGGTCAGCGAGCAGGGCTTGGTCAGAAAAGTCAAGGGGTGGAGCGGGGCAAGGAAGAATGATCCCCAAGACTCAAAAGGGATGGGCAGGAAACTATGGGGAACGGAGGTGCTCACCCGCGCCGCTCCCGGGCCTGTGAAAGCCCATGATTCGGTTGATGCGCTGTTCCGAGTTCATGAGCAGCTTTCTCCGCCGCAGCTCCGCCCGACGCTGGGAAGCCGACAGGCCTGAGCCAGCCGGGGGCCCCGGCCGGTCCCCGCTGTCGGTAGCGACGGTGGCAGACTCCATCTTCCCCTCCACTGTCTAGGAGTGGTGACGATGACGTGAACGGCAGCCGCGGCGCCCCAGACTTCAGACTGGGCCGCAGGCCGCGCGTGCCCCTACCGCTGTGGACCCGCCCCCCAGAGCGCAGGGCAGCGTAAACAGGCGCGCCGCCTGTCGGGCCCAAGCGCGAGCTTTGCGCCGCCATCTTGAGTGAGGGCATCCTTGGCCGCTCTAATTCCTCCCACCTGGGCTGGTCCTCCATGCTCCTCCCCCGCCATCGGGCCCCGTTGCCGTTCACTCGGAGGTGAAGAAACCCGGCATCCGGTCTGACCCCCTGGAAACGTGTGAGCAAGGAATAGACTCCGCCTACCTGATGCCAGGAAGCAAAATGGAGCCTGGAGTGGCAGGCACTGGTTTCCAGTGACCGTCTTCGGGCTCGCTTAGACGCGTCGGGAATACGTAATTTCGAGAGCGACGCTTTATGGAGCGTTGCGGCTGGGATTTGTTCTTGGTGCTGATTCCTCATCTTCAGCAGTGCTTCTACCAAACGCATACCTGTTTTGGTGAAGACTTTCCCACTGAAGCCTTCCCTGTCCACTCTATGTTGTCGCCCCGACTCAACATTCTCTGTTCTCCTTATCTGCCCTTTGTCCTTAACAGTTATAACTGACTCTCAAGCTGAATGTACTTTTATTATCTGCTTCCCACTTCGTAAAACATAAGCTCCATGAAGACAATCACTGTGTTCTTGTCTAGGGCTGCAGCTCTCAGTGGACCCTCAACAGGGGTGCCTTATCCATTACACCATGTTGACAACATACAATAGGGCCCCAAGAAAATGTTTTAATTTGAATTTTTTATTGAAGCAAAGTTGATTTATTCTGATTGTGTTAGTTTCCAGTGTACAGCAAAGTAATTGGTATATATACATGAAAGTGTTAGTCCTTCAGTCCTTCCAACTCTGACTGTGTGGCCTGCCAGGCATCTCTGCCATGTTATTCTCCAGACAAGAGTGCTAGAGTGGGTAGCCATGTCATTCTCCAGGGGATCCTCCCTACCCAGGGACTGAACCTGGGTCTCCCGCGTTGCAGCAGATTCGTTATCATCTGAGCCACCATATGTATGTATATATGATGGGCTTCCCAGGTGGTGCGGTGGTAAAGAATCTGCATTCCAATACAAGTAGGTTTGCTCCCTGTGTCGGGAAGATCCTCTGGGGTAGGAAATGGCAACCCTCTCCAGTTGCCTGGAAAATTTTATGGACAGAGGAGCTTGGCAGGCTACAGTCCATGCGGTCACATGGACTGAAGCAACCGAGCATGGCAAGGCAAAAGGGCTCTAGCACATCTCAAGAAAAATTTCCCCTGGTATCAGAACTTTACAAGGGCAAGTCCACCTCCATTTTTTAAATTTTTGTGTATGTTATTTTTTGCTTTCCCTTTAAAAATCTTTAATTTTTCCACCATTAAAAAAAATTTGACCACTCTACCCCATGCCTAGCATTGAGAGCACTAGATTAAGTTTACCTGAATAGTTGCACAAATTTTTCTTTTAGAGGAAGTGTAAAAACTTGGCATTTTCAATGAGTTTTATAGATATAAAACTAGGCTTATTTGGTATATACACACATATACATATATACTTCCCTATATTTTTAAAATTATTCTTTTCCATCATAGTTTGTTATAAGATACCAAATACAGTTCCCTGTGCTATACAGTAAATCTTGGCTGTTTATCAATTTTATATATGAAAGTGTACATCTATTAACTCCATTACTTCCAATTTATCCCTCCCCTGCCTTCTCCTCTTTGGTAACCATAAGTTTGTTTTCTTTGTTTCTAAATAAGTTCGTTTAGCTTGAATTTGTTTTAAATGAGAAGGAAAATGCAGTGATAATTTGTATATAATGATGAATCCAGCCTGGATAGCAGGCATTATCATACTGACACAGTCATGAAGTATAATTTTGTGTGCTTTTATAGGGGAAGGAGCCCACAGAAGCAAAGAACTGCTACAGCCCACAAAAGTTGTAATGCAGCCCTGGTGTGCAGTAATGACTAAGTGAATGAGTAAATGTGTGAACTGAATCCTTGTCAGCTCTTGAGAGATGCCATGGTCAGATCACATCTGAGGCTGCAGAGGGTGAAGCAGCCCAGTGTGTCCCCTGCAATGAAGCCTGCTACATGAGCTTGCTTCAAGTCAGGAAGCCTGTGAAACCCTGACTAGATAGAAGGTAATAAAATACTCTTTTAAACTGTTTAGTTACTTGACCCTTTCCCAATCAGAAAAGGATTTTGAAAAAAAGTGTAAAAACAAACGGCAATCTTCTTTTGGATTCAACAAAAAAGGAGCTCAAGTATAAACATTGAAATTGAACATTTCCTCTTTGTTTGGATGATAGCTGAATCTCCAGGGACATGCCCTAGTTAATAATTTTAAAGCACTAGGAAAGGTTTCCTTGCATATCTGTACAGATATACATCTCTGAGGGCCAGACTGTGCCTTTAAAAATCCTACAATTGAAATAATTAATTCCTAGTAATAAATGTACAGAACTTGATAAAGTCCTGATGAGTCATGATCAATTACAATTTGGGGGCTTCCCTGGCAGTCTAGTGGTTAACAATCCACTTCCACTTCAGGGGGTGTGGGTTCAATTACTAGTTGGGGAACTAAGATCTCGTGGCAAAATATACAAATACAGGGTAAACAGGTTTTTTTTCCACTTGTGATAGCATATAGAAACCAAGTTAATATTTTTATTTAGATAGATGTGTTGATGTATGATGCTGATGAAGTCAGGTAAGAATTTAAAGGGTCAAGATTTCATATTACATGCTTATTTCTGGGGAACTATTTCTCTATGAGGTTTCCATAGTTATTAAATTTCCTAGTGCTTCTCAGTGGTATGATTCCTTGCTAAATGATGTGCATACTTAACAATTCTTGTCTCCCTTACTACAGAATTTTACAAGGGCAAGTCCACTTCATCTTTAATTTTTGTGTGTTATATCTTGATTTCTTTTCCTTTAAAAATACTTTAAATCTATGTTTTTTCCCCATTAAAAAAAAATTTGACCAATTTTACCCCATGCCTAGCACTGACAGCACTAGACTTTTTCTTTTAGAGTGTCAAATGAGTTTTATGTGATTTTTATTTGACCCTAGCATTGTTAAGGTAGGCTAATGTTAATACTTTATTGATTAACTGTAGCTATAAAGCTGAATAGATTGAGTCATAGGTAATAAAATAATTCAGATTCTGGGGTTAAAAGTTGGCAGTAAGTTCATGTTTGGACACTTCTCTACTACACAGAGCAATCAGTAACATTTAAAAACATAAAGGGAAAAAAATAGGACCTCAAAACCAAGAGAAACATCTCAGCAGATATGAGTATCTGAAACATAGCACAGGTAGCTAGACAGGTGCCTGTTGGGCTACAGATCCAGAAACAGGCAGTGATGGCACAATCTATGTGTAAGAGGATCTCAAAGTGTTCCACATGAGACAAAGGGATGGACAGGACAAACTCATGCTTGAGGTCTGTCTGTGCATGCTATGTCAGTCGTGTCCCACTCTTTGCAACCCTATGAACTGTATAGGCTATACCTGCAAGGCTCCTCTGTCCATGGGATTCTCCAGGCAAGGTATAAGGTCTGCCCTCCCTGAAAAATATTCAAAATATCATTTTCTATTGGATCTCAGCTTAATAAATAGAAAACCAGAAGACGGGGCTGTTGGCTTCCCACTGTTGGTGACTAGAATGGTGATATCCTCAAATCACTGCATAACAGGAGCCCTAAAACATCACCAATAGCCCTGGTTTTTTGAAAATGCAACTAGAAAACCCNCTTTATTGATTAACTGTAGCTATAAAGCTGAATAGATTGAGTCATAGGTAATAAAATAATTCAGATTCTGGGGTTAAAAGTTGGCAGTAAGTTCATGTTTGGACACTTCTCTACTACACAGAGCAATCAGTAACATTTAAAAACATAAAGGGAAAAAAATAGGACCTCAAAACCAAGAGAAACATCTCAGCAGATATGAGTATCTGAAACATAGCACAGGTAGCTAGACAGGTGCCTGTTGGGCTACAGATCCAGAAACAGGCAGTGATGGCACAATCTATGTGTAAGAGGATCTCAAAGTGTTCCACATGAGACAAAGGGATGGACAGGACAAACTCATGCTTGAGGTCTGTCTGTGCATGCTATGTCAGTCGTGTCCCACTCTTTGCAACCCTATGAACTGTATAGGCTATACCTGCAAGGCTCCTCTGTCCATGGGATTCTCCAGGCAAGGTATAAGGTCTGCCCTCCCTGAAAAATATTCAAAATATCATTTTCTATTGGATCTCAGCTTAATAAATAGAAAACCAGAAGACGGGGCTGTTGGCTTCCCACTGTTGGTGACTAGAATGGTGATATCCTCAAATCACTGCATAACAGGAGCCCTAAAACATCACCAATAGCCCTGGTTTTTTGAAAATGCAACTAGAAAACCCATAGACAGGGAGAGGGAAAGCTTGGAGAGAGAGAGATGTGCTAAACTGAAAATAACCCTCTCAATCAAATGAGCCTAGAAATCCAAATCCTAAGAAACAAGAAAAACCATTCTAACGAACATTTAAATTCTGCCACCCAAATTAAAAATCAGAATTGGAATTCACTCCTGAATTTTACGTGTGTTAGTTGCTCAGTCGTGTCCGACTCTTTGTGACCCCATGGACTGTAGCCTGCCAGGATCCTCTGCCCATGGGATTCTCCAGGCAAGAATACTGGAGTGGGTTGCCATTTCCTTCTCCAGGGGATCTTCCCAACCCAGGGATTGAACCCGGATCTCCTGCATCACAGGCAGATTCTCTACCGTCTGAGTCACTAGGAAAGCCACCCTCAGAATTTTATAGAACAGTTTTAATACATTACTGAACAAAATAAGCAGAAATTAATCAAAAATAGTTACACAAATATAAAATTCAATAGATGAGATTAAACTTCAACTGGACATAGTCACAAGCAGAATTAGTAAAAACATACATCAAAAAGGAATTCTGAAGGGAAAGAATAGAGGGAATGACCGAAGCAAAAACTAAAAAAAAATAACTTTTTATGTCAATTATACCTAGTTTTTAAAAATAAAATTTTAAAAAGTGTAAATTTTCTAGAATTGAAAGTAGACAAGGATCTCCAGATTAAAGCGTGCACTGAAAAACAAGCAGGATAAACAATAAACTCAGAGTAGTGAAACTATTGGGCTTTCCAGGCAGCTCAGTGGTAAAGAATCCTCCTGCCACGCAGGAGACACAGGTTTGACTCCTGGGTCAAAAAAATCCTATGGAGCAGGAAATGGCAACCCACTCTAGCACTCTTGCCTGGGAAATCACATGGACAGAGGGCTACAAGAGCCAGACACTACTTACCTAGCAACTAAACACAACAACAAGTAAAACTATTACAACTATAGCATATTAAGGATAAAAGAAAAATTTTAAGAGCTGATTATCTTGCAAATAACAATTAGACTTACAGTAGGCATCATATCAGTAACAAAAGGACACAAGACAATAGAGCAGTAACTTGAACATATTGAAAATTAAAAAAAAAAAATTTAAAACCCTTTCGATCTAGAATTTTAAACCTAGCTGATCTTGAAGAGTGAGCATCTAGAATTAGGATTATGAAATCCCAGATTCTAACTTAGGTTTAAAGCATCTTCAATAGTATTTTTCCATTGACTTAATTTGGATGTACAACATAGAACTACTGACTGTCAAGTTATTCAATGTCAATTTAAATACATAACCACAATATGACGCTCTTTCAATTAACTTTATTGAATAGCCAAATCGATAAGTTAGCATAGTTCAAACAATTATTTGCATGGGTTACAAATGACTTTTTTTTTTTTACAGGAAAAAAACAGTGAGAATTACAAACTGTAAAAAGGAAGACATCTCGTCTCTAACATTTCAGAGAAGCAAGATTTAACACAGCACATTGAAGATCAATACATATTTGAATTTGAAAACAAGAATTTAATGTTACAATATTATACACTACTTTACAAAATTAAAATTTCTACATAAGGATTATACTTGTAATAGTTAACAAAATCCTGAAATCACATTTGGTGGTCCCCTAGATAACAGCTGTTATGCATTCTTGATTAGAAGAAAAATCTTTTATTCTAATTATTGTAAAACAGTCTATTAGACTCAATACATTAAATTAAAACAATGAAATATAGGCAAACTAAATAAATGGTACAGCTTGAGTGAATTATTAATGTGCCAGACTTACAGAAATGTTATTTTAAAAATCCTAGAAATTAGAAAAATAGAGTACTTTTTATGGTAGAACTGCCACTCAGATTTAAATACCAAGATTGCCCTTGTCAATTACTTTAGTAGTTGTAGATCTGTAGAAAATTCAA
>SJYV01054450.1:1198775-1275965 GCA_006410875.1 Neotragus pygmaeus
ATAATTTACAACTACAATAAAAAAAATATGGCATAGTGTAAATATTAGTTGCTTTACATCAAAAAGTAATACAAGATGAGATAGCAGGTAGTGCCCTACTTAAAAAAAAAACTAAAGTAACACATTCAATATTGCAAAAAATAATTGCTTAATATCAATATCTCCAAAAGATTCATTCATTCCCTCATTACTGGGAGAACAAATATTGTGAATTCTTACTAAAGTTATGTTTTTTATGACCTGGCTATTATAAAATTATTCTGGATTGCACATGTTATGCAATATCTAAAATAATTTTTTTAAAGTAAATTTGTGAAATATACCAACAAAGCATGTGGTAATAACAAGAGTCATACCCACTTAGGGATGAAAGTGAGGCACAAGGAAGATTACTGTCCCTAGGAGCACAAACTTTCCCCTCTGGAAGATTCATTACTACTATTAAAAAAGGACCTACAATATCAACATTTAAAATTCACATTATGAACAGAATTTTAGTTAAGAAACATCAGTGCATAATAATGACTCTCAGTTTCTTTAGAAGAGGGGAAAATAGAAATGTATTCTAATTAGCTACAATTTGAAAATTGCCTCCTAATAAAGGAAGCAGCTTTCAAGAAAATTTCCAGTTCAATGTATCACTTGCATACTGAAAATAAACCTTAATACTGCTTAAGGGAGATAATATTTTTATAGAACACAATTATTCTGATCTGGCTGGCAAGCAGTAGTATATACTCTAGTGGGACCTATTTCTTCCCTAACCCAAAACAATTCAGTTAAAAGTCAGCTCATATTGATGTAAACCTGAAAGTTACTATCTCATTGGTGATCATGTAAGATCAAGATTGTAAACACATTTTTCTAATCCATTAAAACAAAGAAACAAAAATCTTTTCATCAAGTACTACTCATGAACAACTTTTACTTCAAAAAGTTCATACAAGACAAGATGAACCTGTGAAAACTGGACCAAACTCTTTTTAAAGATATTCTATCACACCACCTTAAATATACAGATTATAATTTACCTATTTGTAAACAAAATTCACTTAATAGTTTTTACTATTTCTCTGGCCAAATCAAAAAGCAGTATCTTGAGCATGTTCAGTAATCAAGTTTCTTTTATAATCTCCATATATCGGATTTGTGTGATCTTAATATCCACTAAACCAAACAGCGGCATTCATGCTTTATTAAGTTTTAATGTTAAGAATAAATCTTATGAGCAACTTCCAATTTAATTATAAATCTCCTTAGAAAATGTTACTGATGAATTTGAGACAGCATTTAAGAAATCTTTAATTTCTTTCATTCATCCTCATTTCACCAATATAATGCTTTTATATTATACATCACAGAGCAGAAATGTACCAAATAAAACCCACTTAAAGGATCAAGATAACCAAGCTTCTCGTCTCCCGACTATTGCCAGTCCCAGCGTATTTATGAAGACAGCTCTGATTTTTTTCACTGCAGAATAAGACAGTGTGTCCAACCAAGTCTTCTGCAGTCAAATCAGAAAACCACTTAAGAGTTTTCACTCCAGATCAGTGACTTTGTTCTTCAAGTATAGAGAATACTGACAAAGCTTGACTGTATCACTTCATATTCTTCTCAAGCTAGACTAGAGTTAATTTACTCTAGTTTTAGTTAACATGATGATCCTTTTTCTTCCTTAAAAAAAAAAAAAAAGCAAAACTCTGGGGGATGGATACTAGTTTTCCAAGATATGAGTTACTTCAAAAATCTTTTTATTTTAAAAAAATCATTTAATCTTGTGAGGTTTTAAATGTAGCAGCCAAAATTTCAGAAAAAAATGAGAAATATACATTTGGAACACAGAAGTCTTTATTTTACAAAATTTACTTTGCCTCTGTGATACTGTCTTATTTCAATCCATAACAACTCAAACATAATTGCCAGCAAAGAACAAAGGTCATTTGTGTGATCAATCATATGCAGATATATTTTGATTTGAAAAATACAGTATTTCAGAGTTGTATGTTTGATTCTCCGCTGTGTTCCTTTATTTGCTACAGTTTGTTGAAATCACAGTGAGAACATTTAATCATCACATTAGTCCACAAACCTAACAGGAAAGGAAGGTATTACACACTTTCCTTTCCTTTGAAATTATTAAGTCGAGTTTCTTCATTTGTTCATTTATTCACTTGCTGTTGTATATGCAAGAGGAATTCATAATATGATAATGCAGATTCTGTTCTGTCTTCTACCATGTTTTGAAGGAAGTTTGCTTTCATTGGACTCTCATCCCTTAGGAATAAAAGACAAATATTTATATATATTAGACAAAATATAATAGTAAAATAAACAGTGGAGTTGTCACAAAGCTTTGACATCTATTTTGCTAGTAAATGGATATAAAGCATAACTTAATACTACTAACTTGTACTATTTATTGAAAATACATTTTTTTTCTATATCCTTCTAAAGAGTTTGCAATAGGTTACACATGATTCAACTCAAAGGTTTCCTTGCAAAGCCAAGCAAGCTGCTTTAATATTGACAAATGACATATTCAACTTACCTTATTACATAAAGTATTGGGTAAAAGGGTCTCTGCTCTCTAAGCCAAGAGATGAAAGCTATTGTTCTGGCAGATTCTGGTGTATCAAGTTCTGGAAGGTCTGTCTATTAAACAAAAACCAGCAACATACAACTTATTCTAAATTATCATCTATAATACTTTTCAAACTTTATCTTGTATATGAGTTACCTGAGGATCTTACTGAACTGCAATTGATTTAGGAGGTCTAGGGAGGAGCCTAAGATTCTACAAACTACAATTTTCTCGCTACCCCTAAAGGGTAGGCAGACTTTTTAAAGGAACAGATGGTAAGTATTTCAGGCTTGCAGGTCACTTGGTCTCTGTTGCAACTTCTCAACTCTGCCACTGTTCCACTGAAGCAGCCACAGACTATATACTATAAGTAAATGGACATGGCTATGCTCCACTGAAACTTCATTTACAAAACCAGGTGGCAGGCCTCCTTGGGCATAGTTTGTCAGACACTGATCTAGAAGAATATGCTACCTCTTATCTTCTGTTTATTATGACATCTAGAAATAACTGATCCATTCAGACAGTTATTACAAATATAACAATTTCTTATCTCCTCATTACCTAAAGAGCCTAGTCATCCAGATCAGCCATTAAGTTAGTGCTTATCCTAGATAGAACCCTTTGTCTTTTAAATACATAAATCTCCTAATGACTTCTATAAATGAAGTTAAACCCATAAATATGACCAAGATGTGGACATAAAATATATTCCAAAGTTGGTGACTAACTGATAGTTGAAATCAAAACGTATGACATGAAATAAGACCATGTTATAATTAATTCTAACTTAAAAATTCACAACTATCCAAATGTTACATAGATTTAACGTGTGCTTTCTCATGTGTTGTTTCAAGTATTCCTCCATAAGCAACAGTGCTCTTATTTTTACAAATGAGGCTTTTAGTGACTTATTCAAGGTTACAGAGTGGGAGACAGAGTCCAATATTACATTCTCCAATAATCAATATAAACCCAAATGATTTGGTCACAAGTCGTTGGGTTGTGTGGCAGTTAGCTCAGTTCTTACTCTAAAGCAGCAGTTAAAAGGACTCTGCCAAAGAACAATGGAATCACTTGCAAAAAACACAAAACACGGAAACAGAAGAGCCCTAACACTAATGCCAACTGCTGCCAACAGCAGCAAACTTTTTTTGGCCATTAACTACATCTATTACTTTCTCACTAAAATAGCATGCACATATAAGAACAAGCAAGTCAAAAATGCAAAGAAACCTAACAATGCCTCTAAAGTACCGCTATGATTTCAAACCAGGATGCTCATGTTTTTGCCATCATTTGAAACACCTTTTAAGCCTACCACCATCACTACAATTACACAGTCTTACCATGGTCTGTGGAATTAATGCATAGTTTTCAACTCCTAGAACTTGGCTGAGAAAATTCTGTCCACAGTTTCTTCCAACCCAAAGCATTAGTACCTGGAGACAGGAAGAAAATTATTTTGAGATATAGCTTAACAGTGAGATGTTGACTTAACCTTTAACCACTGACTGTATTTTAAAAGATCAAAAAGGGAAGTTGGTTTACCGAGACTGTATAGCCTCCAACTAAAGTAATGATAACTACTATTTACCATGACAGGACATTGTATGCTCCGCATGCAAGGAGACTATGGAGGAGAAGGTGGCAAATACAAAACTATATAGATTAAATAACACATAATCCGTCAAGAGAGAAACTAAGAGGAATGAGGGTAGTAATATACAGAGAAGTAAAGACTACTCACAGAGCCTGCATCCATAAGAAAGGCTCCATCTCTGCTCAGCTTCTCCACCGAAAGCTGAAGAATAGGCGGCTGCGGTATAGTGCGATCATTGATGCTGATTGCTCCCTTAAAAATTTAGCAAAAGATTACAGCTTTTAAATATAACTATTAGGGAGCCACAATTAAATAATAAAAAGAAATTTAATGAGCGTTACCTTTGAGACTTTGGAATTTATGTAGGTAAATCAGAATTATTCATATTTAAACATAAAGACGAGGAGGAAATATGTATCGTTTATCTAAACAAAGCCATCATGATCCCAGTCAAGCCAAATTACTCTCTGATCTTAATTTATTATTTTAAAAACTAACACAATAAATGTAATCAGTACTCATGTATCCTGATTAGACACATTAGTGACATCCAAATAAAGTCTGGAATTTAGTTAACAGCAGATGATTGTGTGCTTTAGATCATATATACACCCTGATGTAAGAATAAATCTAATGCAAATGAATTTTCTAGTTCTCTTCAATTTAACATTTATTTAATAAGTCTAAAATGGAAGTTTATCATTTATCACTGACTATAATACTGTTATCTTAAAATATACACCTTTAATTATTCGCAACTACACATTTTTGACCAAAATTTGATTTAAATATGAAAACTTGGTACTTAACGAATCTTATCTAAGGGAGAAAGTAAATAAAATATTGACCTATCAAGAGGTACTACCTTCAGAAGGCTTTAGCTCTACTGCTGCTGCTGCTGCTAAGTCACTTCAGTCATGTCTGACTCTGTGCGACCCCATAGACGGCAGCCCACGAGGCTCCCTCGTCCCTGGGATTCTCCAGGCAAGAATACTGGAGTGGGTTGCCATTTCCTTCTCCAATGCATGAAAGTGAAAAGTGAAGATGAAGTTGCTCAGTCGTGTCCAACTCTTAGCGACCCTATGGACTGCAGCCCACCAGGCTCCTCCATCCATGGGATTTTCCAGGCAAGAGTACTGGAGTGGGGTGCCATTGCCTTAGGACCTATTAATCACAGTACCTTAAGACCTCTGGCCTTACGGCATGTGGGGAACAAGAGAGACTATAGCCCAAATACAGTCAATCAGAAATTAATGTTAACTAAGAAAAGAAAGCCTTGTCCTTCCCTGGTGGTAAAGACAGGAAAATATCAGTGGCTCTGTTTTCTAGTCTTATACAAAATGCTGGTCTGAAAGAATGAAGCAATGCCGAGTCTATGAATTTGAGTTAGACCTGAGTTTAGTTAGACCCTCGCCTTTCCTGTGGTTTGTATTTGAGTGCCACATCAGTCAGTGCCTTCTTTCCTAAGCTCACTTGCAAAAGAGAGTCCTGATAAATATGTCATTGAAAATCTTAATAGTGCTTGTCTTTGAATGTATGTACTATGAGTGATTTATTTTTCTCCTGCTGTTGCTGCTGCTAAGTCACTTCAGTCATGTCTGACTCTGTGCGACCCCATAGACGGCAGCCCACGAGGCTCCCTCGTCCCTGGGATTCTCCAGGCAAGAATACTGGAGTGGGTTGCCATTTCCTTCTCCAATGCATGAAAGTGAAAAGTGAAGATGAAGTTGCTCAGTCGTGTCCAACTCTTAGCGACCCTATGGACTGCAGCCCACCAGGCTCCTCCATCCATGGGATTTTCCAGGCAAGAGTACTGGAGTGGGGTGCCATTGCCTTAGGACCTATTAATCACAGTACCTTAAGACCTCTGGCCTTACGGCATGTGGGGAACAAGAGAGACTATAGCCCAAATACAGTCAATCAGAAATTAATGTTAACTAAGAAAAGAAAGCCTTGTCCTTCCCTGGTGGTAAAGACAGGAAAATATCAGTGGCTCTGTTTTCTAGTCTTATACAAAATGCTGGTCTGAAAGAATGAAGCAATGCCGAGTCTATGAATTTGAGTTAGACCTGAGTTTAGTTAGACCCTCGCCTTTCCTGTGGTTTGTATTTGAGTGCCACATCAGTCAGTGCCTTCTTTCCTAAGCTCACTTGCAAAAGAGAGTCCTGATAAATATGTCATTGAAAATCTTAATAGTGCTTGTCTTTGAATGTATGTACTATGAGTGATTTATTTTTCTCCTGCTGTTGCTGCTGCTAAGTCACTTCAGTCATGTCTGACTCTGTGCGACCCCATAGATGGCAGCCCACCAGGCTCCCCCGTCCCTGGGTTCTCCAGGCAAGAACACTGGAGTGGGTTGCCATTTCCTTCTCCAGTGCATGAAAGTGAAAAGTGAAATCGCTCAGTTGTGTGCAACTCTTCTCGACCCCATGGACTGCAGCCAACCAGGCTCCTCCATCCGTGGGATTTTCCAGGCAAGAGTACTGGAGTGGGTTGCCATTGCCTTCTCTGTTATTTTTCTCCTAGTGGTCTCCATATTATAGACATCTAACATACTGCATTTGTATTTTTATGTTAATTTGCCACTTTTCAATTTGAGAAAAATACAGGTCCAGTTAGTTGAACTTGTCAAACACAGGAGTAATCTTAAGTCATTATTTTTGTAATACAAATTAATAATGTCATCAACAATTTTCATTTGCTTAGAAGTTATCACCTTCATATATGCAAGGTACCTTAAAATATTTAAACTCAAACGTTTTTAACCAAAATATTACTTCTAACATATATATCCTAACTTGACTACAATGTATTATAGAAAGATTATGATTTAACATTTTCATGCTTGCAGCTTTAACTCTAGTAAATTTCCCATCAAAGGAAAATAATGTTACAACTTAGACAAATATTTTCTTTTCAATTCAAGAGTATTATTACACTAAACATTGACCTGGGCATTCAAGTGTAATTTCACACTGGATACTCCTTTCAGATCAACCTGTTTAAATAAATTATAGGTTGCTCTAGTCAATTTGACAATGTCTTCATTTACTTAGATCTCTCTAAAGATTCATCTGAAACAAACAATAAAGTTTATTACTTTAATAATTTAAATAAAGGTATTATTTTCAGGAGCTTCCCAAAGCCAAAATTTCTTTATATAGGAATAAAATGAAAAGCTTTGAGAAAGAAAACACCTTTCTTCATTTCTTCAATGGATTCAATACAATTAGGCTTATAAATGTTCAAGTAAAAGTGAATAAAAAAATGAATCAATCTTACCTCATCTGAGAGATTGTCAACTCTATACAAACTGGGATGAGTTGTGAGCATAAGGTAAACCAAGGGCTGATTTTTCACTTGACACATAGCAAAAATGCGTTCATCTAGACGTGCATTTGTCCCAGTCTGAAATGATTTCTATAACAAAAAAATATACCCATCAGAAAAAAGGTATTTAACAAATACATATAAAATTTTGCAAACATCAGCTGTTAAAATAATATCTTCAAACAGAATTAACAAATTTACTGTTACTTGTTCTTACAAAAATATATCTTAATCAGTCACACATATCTACTAAACTGTGGCTATATCCTCACCTAAAGTCTTGATGAATTAATTATCTGACCATGGCAAAATCATTCAATCTCTCTGGCATCTGCTTCCTAATCAGTGAAATAGATCTAAACATTCAATCTTTCATAAAGCAATAGTAATGTAAAAATCTAAATAACAGGACAAAAAGGATAAAGTTACATCGCAGATGCCAATAAAAAAGGCATATGAAGTATGAAGAACCAAAGATCCAAGTATTCTATAAAAGCTGAGTGATGATGATTGGTGGTTAACTATCCTCATTTCTCCCACAGCTAGAGAAATTAAATAATGTATAATAACAAAGCTCACAAATCAACCAAGAAAATTAGTAATTTGAAGACAGCTACTTTGTAGAATAGAGTTAACAAGTAATTGTCAGTTTCAACTGGAATATTAGCTCCAAGAACACTAAATCAGAGATAAGGTTTGGGGCATTTCTATTGATGGAAAGGAGTAGAAACAGGCAGAGAGATAAAACTTTGCCTTAAAACAAATGCACTGACTATAAATAAGGAAGATTAGAAAACACTGTTAAAGAAAGAATACTATAGGAAATGAAAGATGTTCCATTTATTCATTCAAAACCTACTTACTGAGTGCCTATGGGCTTCCCTGGTGGCTCAGCTGGTAAAGAATCCGCCTGCAGTGCAGGAGACCTGGGCTCGATCCCTGGGTTGGGAAAATCCCCCGGAGAAGGGAAAGGCTACCCACTCCAGTATTCTGGCCTAGAGAATTCCATGGACTATGCAGTCCATGGGGCCGCAAAGAGTCGAACACAACTGAGTGACTTCCACTTTCTTTGGTTCTATCTGTCCTGGGGTTCTACACTTACTATTCAGAAGCAGTAATTACGCTAAACTCTGTCATCTAATATTTCACACCAGAAAGCATGCAAATTACTGATGTTTTATTCCTTATGCCTGACATTAAAGGTCACCTATCCTCAGGCTAAAATAACAGCAAGTGCACCATGTGCATGCCTCTTCTTCCAAGTTTTGTTTCTCCATACATACATCCTCCAGATCCTTTAGGTAGTTAATTTTTTGTATTTTTTCCTTTAGGTAGTTAATTTTTTATATTTTTTCCCAGAGTTTATAAATTTTTATCTATGAGAAAGAGGTCCACAGGACAAAAATTTTAGCTATTGACACTTCCACTGTGTTAGTTTCTGATTGTGATTCTTTTACCTGTTTAAGGAGAGCCAGCACAAATAGTGGGAAAAGCCGAAGAGAGAAAGGAACCATGAGTCCAGGCTGCTGGTTACTTAGGGCTGAAGAACGATAAGCTGAAAGGGAGTCTATGACGGCATTCATTAGGGCATCACGAGCATCACTCAGACTGGCCGTCACAGACCTGTCAACAGCTAACAGAAGTTGAAGTGGGGACAAAAAAGAAAAAAGATAGTTTAGTTACCCCACTGTTAAGGATAGAAAAGCTTTTTTTTTTTATTATACAAATTTTCTGTCAAGTTATTACATACACAAGGAACCAAACATAGCAGTTAAAAGCACATATTTTGGAGACTCAAACCAACCTATGATGAAATATTGTTCTGCTATTTTCTAGGAGTATGAAAATCTGGCAAGTAATTTAATCTTTATGAGCCACAGTATCCTTATCTGTAAAATGTATACATTGGAAATACAAATGGAAAATTGTATTTTACCAAATTTGTTATTAATTGTAACCTATCATTTTATGTATCACTGAGAAAGAAAAAGACTGCAATTAAACACACATGCTTTTTTTTGTAGCACATGCTTTCTTAATACAGAGAATTTTTACATTTATTGAAAGAACAACTAGTTATTTAGATGATCTTCATCATCTGTTATGCCACTCTATTTTAAGCTTTTCTATATATCCTCAAATTTTTTCCAATACCAAAAACACTGTAGTTCCTTTGAAAACTTCTCAAACTATAACTAAACTCTATTCATGTAGTATCAAAAATACNGGTGGTTATTTTAGAGGGCCCTTCCCATGATCAGCCTTAAGGTGTGACATTTGACATATCATCGGCTGGCATTGCCAGTGTCTGCCAGTCATTCATTTATGCAGGCAGTTGAGGAGGGCCATGGGTTGGAGTATTAATTCAAGACTAGCACCATCTGCCAGGTCAACGGAACAGGCTGGTGTGAAGTCCTGCGCACTGACAAGACGCTATTATCTGTACATTTCCTTAGTGTCTGGATTCCAGAGCTGGAAGGGCTCAGGGCTGATCAGTGACGTTCAACAAGCCTTTGGCGGGGGGAGCCTGGGGTGGGAGATAGGTAAGGAGGTGTTGTATGAGAAAGTGGGAGTAGGGGAGGATTTCATCACGAAGTGCTCCGCAGAGAAACTAAAGCAGCAAGAGACTTGTTACATACAAAGTCTTGTTACAGACAAAGAGATTTGTTACAATTGGCTCGCTCGATTAGGGAGGCCGAGGAATCCCGTGATCTCTTCTCTGCAAGGTGGACACCCAGGAGAACCGAGCCTATAGCTCTAGGTCCAGCCCAAAGGACCGGGATCCTGGAGACCCCACCGTGTGAGTGCATTCCGAGGGCGGGAGAAGACCCTCCTTCCAGCTCAAACAAGCAAAGTTTCCTCTTACTGTTTGCGATGGTTGTTTTTCTATTCCTGTCTTCAACTGGTTTTACGAGGCTCACTCACGCAGGAGGCCGATGTGCTTTATCCAGTCTCCTGATAACAAACGTTTGTCTCAGCCACACACCGCCTTCAGAAGCGCATCCAGAATCACGTTTGACCAAACGTCTCGGTAGCCCGTGACCCAGTCAGGCTGACTCCCACATCTCACTGGTGGAGCGGGTTCCCTCCCTTCTTTAGATCAAGTGGCCTTCTCTCCCCGACGTTGTACCTCTCAGAGCTTGTTCATTTCTACAGCGTCTGTTATGCAGAGTTTGCACTTAACGGCGCTGGGATAGAATTTACAAGCTAGCGACGTTGTTCTGCGAGACTCCAGCACGTCTTCAGCTCCAAATGGACTCTGAGAGGAGCGCGGTGATCATTGAGCTGGATGGCAGCTTCCGTCCCTGGCAGGGACGTGGTGGTGGGGGTCTCCCGCCCAGCTCCTATGTCTGCCAAGGGAGCCAAGCATGCCTTGTCCAGCCTGGACGTCACATCAGCAGCCCAGGAGAGGACCGCCAGGCAGAAAAGGTCTTGTCCCGGTCGCTTCACTCACCTAGGGGCATGTTAGATGCTAATTTGCGGACTGGCACCTGCCAGGTTGCCCCCAGAGGGCTGGCCAGCGGGAGACCCGGGTCTCAGTGGCTGTCTCTTTATCTTCCCCATCTTCCCTGCAGCATCGTGGGGCAGGCCCTCCCGGTGTTACCCCAGCCTGTTGTTCAGGTTCAGAGGCTCAGTTCGCTGTCCTCTGCGTTGTGATCTACGCAGCCCTCCCGAGGGAGCAGAGGACACCAGAAGCTTCCTCTGACAGAAGTGGAGAAAGCGACTTGGCTCTTAAAACGGATGTCCCAGCTTCATTGTCCCACACACAGTGACCCAGAGATATCCTCCCAGCGCTTGGAAACTGTTGTTCAGTCGTGTCCGACTCTTTGTGACCCATAGACTGCAGCACGCCAGGCCTCCCTGTCCATCACCAACTCCTGGACTTTGCTCAAACTCACGTCCGTCGAGTCGGTGACGCCATCCAACCATCTCATCCTCTGTGGTCCCCTTCTCCTCCTGCCTTCAATCTTTCCCAGCATCAGGGTCTTTTCCAATGAGTCGGTTCTTCACATCACGTGGACAAAGTAGTGGAAAAGGTTGATGTTGCTTAAAATAAGGGTGTCGTGGACTTGGAGGGGGTCCCTGGGGGCGGTGGGTAGTTGCTCCATCGTTTCACCGAGGGACTCGCTCGCGGCTCAGCCAAGGTGCTTTGTGGTTTAGAAAAAAGAACTGCCGTCCGCGGGTCCAGCTTTGGGCTTGGTGATGCCGTGGGTGACGCACGCCCGTGACATTTCTCATTTCCCAGTGCCGACAGGCCAGCTCCCATCTGACGTCCTCACCGTCCGGACTTGTAACCACACCATATGAGGTCAGTACAGCCGAGCTTTTCATTATACCTGAAACAGGCTTACAAGCGCTCCGTGGTTGTAGCGACTATGAAATAACATTTCCAGATAATGTAATCAAGCCGGTTTATTTTAATGCTCTCTCTCTCTCCCGTCCTCCCCCCCCCTCCCTCAAGGAAACTTATAGTAAAATTCTGCCCACACCTTATTTTCGCATCGATAAGACGCCACCTGCTCTGCGTGTACCCTCACTGACACGTCTGCCGTCTTTCGGAATGAGATTCTGAAATCGAGAGAGAAGCAAGGATAACGCCTAATTGCTTTTGCTTCTCTGGAGATGCTCAAAGCAATGTTAACATCTGGCATTGCATCCTTGCTCCAACAGCGATTGGGTTTTCTGAGAGCAGCTCTTCTTTCCTGATGTTGCAATCCTTCCACCCTCTTCTAGAGATGCTTTAGAATTCAAGACAGGAAGTGATCATCTTTTCACATGAACGTGATTTTTATTTTTATTTTTTAATGGATAGGGGTGTGTGAGGGTGTAGGTTCTAGGAAGTGTGTTTCCTTAACGAATGCTAATTTTCCAGGGGAAAGGGTTTCAGATATGTACCTATCTGTNGGAAGTGATCATCTTTTCACATGAACGTGATTTTTATTTTTATTTTTTAATGGATAGGGGTGTGTGAGGGTGTAGGTTCTAGGAAGTGTGTTTCCTTAACGAATGCTAATTTTCCAGGGGAAAGGGTTTCAGATATGTACCTATCTGTGTGATTACAGAAACTGAACGTGAAAGTCGCTTAGTCGTGTCCGACTCTTTGTGACCCCAGGGACTATCCAGCCTATGAAATTCTCCACGCCAGAATACTGGAGTGGGTAGCCTTTCCCTTCTCCAGAGGATCTTCCCAGCCCAGGGATCGAACCCAGGTCTCCTGCACTGCAGATAGATTCTTTACCAGCTGAGCCATCAGGGAAGCCCAAGAATACTGGAGTGGTAGCCGATCACTTCTCCAGGGGATCTTCCACACCCAGGATCCAGGCCTCTGCCATTGCAGGTGGATTCTTTACCAGCTGACCCACACACATAAGTTAGATGCCTAACAAGATTTTATTAAAAATGATTGAGAACAGTCGATTGCATTTTTCCCCCTTTATCTTTTTCCCTAAAGTGGCTTCCGCATTTTGTCAGATGTATATTCACAGGCTTGTTCATTTTATTTTTTCTATATGATACATCTTGTGTGCAGGCACGGGGTTGCTGGGTTAGCCTGATTTTAGTGTTTTTATCTGTACCTCCAGAGGCTGATGGTGGTGTCAGCTACTTCGTTTTAATGGGGTTATTTGGTCAGAGCTAACATACAAGATAAGGCATCTTTGGAGAGGCCCTGAAGGATACCCCTCAATTTTTTTTCTCTCCTTCAGGGACGGTGAAGCAAATACATTCTGAGACTCCAAAGTGTTAGGCTATAAATTGAGAATAATGTTGTTTATAAGGTAAATTCCTGAGACCAGCGTTCTCATTTATTTCTCTTGCTCACGTGGGCCTCCTGCTGCTAGCTACTGCCCGCCTGGTCTGAGATCGCAGGTAATTTATCATCTAGATTAATTAAATACTTCGATTCCATGGTTTCCTTTAGGATCTGTGACGAATTGGTGTTGACTTGAATTTCAATTTTCAGTCTAAAGACAGTAATCCTTTACCCTGGGACATTGTCTGTAACAGCCGAAACTGCAGGCTTCAACAACCTTGTATGCAATCCATTTTTTTTCTATTTAATTTTATTGAACTAATAGTTGATTATAATGTGTTTAATTTCTGCTGTACAGCAAAGTGATTCTGTACACATACATATACATATATGTATATCCGTGTCCAGTTGCGTTCAGTCTCTCAGTCTTGTCCGACTCTTTGCAACCCCGTGGACTGCAGCACGTCAGGCCTCCCTGTCCTTCACCAGCCCCCGGAGCTTGCTCAAACTCATGTTCATCGAGTCAGTGATGCCATCCAACCATCTCATCCTCTGTCATCCCCTTCTCCTCCCACCTTCAATCTTTCCCAGCATCAGGGTCTTTTTTAATGAGTCAGCTCTTTGCATCAGGTGGCCGAAGTATTGGAGTTTCAACTTCAGCATCAGTCCTTCCAATGCAGGATGGATCTCCTTTAGGATGGACTGGTTGGATCTCCTTGCAGTCCAAGGGACTCTCAAGAGTCTTCAACACCACAGTTCAAAGGCATCCATTCTTCGGCACTCAGCTTTCTTTATGGTCCAACTCTCACATCCATACATGACCACTAGAAAAACCATAGCTTTGACGAGATGGATCTTTGTTGGCATAGTAACGTCTTTGCTTTTTAATATGCTGTCTAGGCTGGTGATTGCTTTTCTTCCAAGGAGCCAGTCTCTTTTAATCTCATGGCTGCAGTCACCATCTGCAGGGATTCTGGCGCCCCCCTTCCCAAAATAAAGTCTGTATTTATATATGTGTATAATATGCTTTTATACTCTTTTCCATTACAGTTTATCACACGATAGTGAATAGAGTTCTCCGTGCTCTGGAGTAGGGTGTTGCGACTCAGGCAGCCCATATATACTGTTTTTCATCTCCTAACTGGAAAATTCTCAGTCCTTCCCCCACCCCCCAGCCCAACTCCCTCCTCCTTGGCAACCACAAATCCAAAAACAGAGCAGATATTTTTTAACATGCAACAAGAAGTCATATCTTCTCCTTGGCCACAGCATATTTGAATTTTAGACATTCTAGTAATTCTTTGAAAAGACTTCGGGTTTAAGCAAAGCTTTGTTGTTTTATTCTTTTTGAGGGTGTGTGTGGCCAGGCGCAGCTTGAGAACGATTTCTGTTTCAGACCTTTCCATTACTGTTCCTTGCTCTTGAAAAATAAACTTGCATCATCCAATGTCAGCTCCCGACAACCTGCCTTTGAGAACGTTGACGGTATTTCAGTGACATTTTCATGATTTCTGCTGCATACATTGAGCTCTTATCAGAATTTATATGCTATTCGATGATGCCTCTGAAATCATTCATTTTCCTATTTAGCAAAGAGCCTCTGCAACTAGATACTTAGAATTCAGATCCCCAAAAGGCTTCAGGAAAAGTGGTCACCCAGCTTCCTGTGGAGCGTCTTTACAGTTTCAGGTCCGCACAAGTGGCCTCAAGGTGGACGATGACCTCCAACTAGGGAAAGATTAAACTGTCATTACTGGGTGAAAACAGACATGGTCTTTGGGTGTAAATTACAAGTGGCAGAATGGAAAGAATATGAGCTGGTCCCCAAGCCAGCTGGGGGCAGTTATAATCTCTTTGGATTTCATTTCCTCGTCCGTAAAATGACTCACTTCCCTGGTTGTTATTAAAGGGTAAAAAAAAAAAAAATGTATATACAGTACTCTGTAGTGTTGGGAAACTCTTAGACATGCAGGAGGTGGGAGCCTTCAACACACGCTTTTATTGTCTGGAATTTCGGAGCGTAATACAGAATTTCAAGGCCAAGGTCAACGAGTGGAGACGGCGGCAATGGAAGATGGGATGGTCTTGGGAGAGAATTCCCTGAACAAAGGGGGAGTCAGAGGGAGCAGGTGTTTGAGGGACCTCAGAACCGTGTACCTGAGTCTTCCTCCCCCACAGCCTTGGGGAGGGAGAAACGGCAGGAGAGCAACAGTTAAAAAAAGAAGAAGAATTTCCAGTGTTTCGTGGACCAGCCCTTGTGAACCAAATGGATTGTGAGAAAGATGAAACTACAAGAGCCACAGAACATCAGCTTGCATTTGCTCCACCAGAGTCCCCAGACCACTGCTGGAGGCATGGATTCAGGGACTGACGGGAAGTCCTCAGGTAGGAGAGAGCTTGGGAAACGGAACATGTTACTTGGTATTTTTAAAAGATTTACTTATTAATGGCTTCACAATGTTGTGTTGGTTTCTGCCATACACAAACAGGAATCAGCCATAAGGATACGTACGTCCCCTCCCTCTTGAACCCCCCTCCCACCTCCNCTAAAGGATTTTGACAAAATGTGAGGGGTAAAAAGTACATATTGGGATCAACCAAATTTAGTAACAGAACTAATACTTGCTGTGAAGATTTTTTTAAAATTCACAAATACTGCCTGACATATAGTTGCTGTTGTTAATAATAATAAAGATATAATAATTACACTGTTACAAAAATGTACTAGTTCAACAAAATATAAAGGCAATGGACCCTCAAATTTCTTAGGTTACAATTTTTAAATTTTAACACATGAGACTAAACGGAAGTTAATTATTCACCATGTTACATTAAAGAATATTTTTTTTCCCAATAGGAAATTCAAGAAAATAGGTAATTATTCCTATTACAGGCATTTGAGTTTGAAGCAAATTGATGATTGAATTTGAAGCAAATGGACTCACTGGCAGTTATCCCTGAAGGAGAAAGGGAGCAAGAACCAAGATGACATTAAGCTCTATGTTTTTGAAAAACGGATCCAAAAAGAAAACAACAAACAGAAATTCAAGAAGGCAACTCTGACATGGAAGACATTAAGTAAAATATGGTATTTAAGTCCATAGCAGGTAGATTGTGAGGCAGAATATAGTTTGCATCTACGTGTCTGTATGTGTGTGTGTGTGTGTGCGCGCGCGCTCAGTTGCTCAAAAAACAGTTTTGTGGTAGCCTAAGGCCAGTGAGGGAAGAAGAGAATAAGCAGTAACTGTTAATTAATGGGGATGAGGTTCATTCAGGGGTGATTGAAATGTTCTAAAACTAGACTCAGTTGATGGCCATACCAATCTGTATACATACTCATGGATGTATTTATGGAGTTATATACTCAAATGGGTTAAGTGATAATTATATCACTTATATCTCGACAGACTGAAACTAATTTCAATAAAGCTGTAAAATTTAAAAAAGAAAAAAAGATCAGGTTATCTGCTGCTGCTGCTAAGTTGCCTCAGTGGTGTCCCACTCTGTGCGACCCCAGAAACGACAGCCCACCAGGTGCCCCCATCCCTGGGATTCTCCAGGCAAGAACACTGGCATGGGTTGCCATTTCCTTCTCCAGTGCATGAAAGTGAGAAGTAANGCTGCTAAGTTGCCTCAGTGGTGTCCCACTCTGTGCGACCCCAGAAACGACAGCCCACCAGGTGCCCCCATCCCTGGGATTCTCCAGGCAAGAACACTGGCATGGGTTGCCATTTCCTTCTCCAGTGCATGAAAGTGAGAAGTAAAAGTGAAGTTGCTCAGTCGTGTCCGACTGTTAGCGACCCCATGGACTGCACTCCAGCAGGGTCCTCCACCCATGGGATTTTCCAGGAAAGAGTACTGGAGTGGCAGCAGACTCATTTATTCAAATAATTACTTGGCAGGCATACACTGACTCTAAAACACCGAAATTGTAAAGCTAGTTATTTAAAGGAAAATACAAGTATATAGATTTTTCAAATGTTACTACTTAAAATATGTTTACAATAGGTAATAATTCTTACCCATATTGGCCAATAATCCCGAAATTGCTTGAACATCAGCTCCAAGAAAAACTTCATTTAAAGTTGAAACTACCGGCAAACACAAAGTATGAACACGAATTCTTCTTTCGCCTTTGGAAAAAACATACAAATAATAGTGAGGGACAACAATATTAAAAAAAAAGTTTGTATTAAAGTTACTCAGAAAAATCACTTCAATTTGGAACCAAACAGCATTATGTGTAGTAAGAAGGAATAGTATCAAAACAAACTCTAAAGTGTTATTTTTTTTACTACAAAATTTTTTTCAAAGTACCACTGAAAAGACAATAGAGATCATATCCAAATGATGGTAACATGCCAGCTTCTTAAAGATTTCTTTTCTGAATTTTTTGATTATCCTTTTTTGTAAAAGTAATTTTGGTAAAATATATATCACGTAAGAAAACACTTCTCCAGGATATGTTCTACAGTCTGTTTTGATATTCAAACTCCAGAGAAATTTTATAGTGTTCTTTTTAATAACAGGAAAAAAAATTAAAAGAAATTCGCTAAAGATACTCAGCTTGTCAAATTAAAAATAAAGTTTTCATTTAAAAAAAAATCAACAGTCAGAATACTTCCTCTTTGCTAATTACCCACCCAACAAAAATCAGTAAATACAAGAAACAAAAGTAAAAACCATCTGAGAACCATAAAATATCAAATATCAGGTCAGTCTCATAAAAATTTTTAACGGGTAAGACCTTGAATACCAAAGAAGAACAAGCAAAAAAAACTGGAATGGATACCCACACTACAACCTGTAGGGACACATGAAGACTAACAAAACCTTACCTAGCAGGAGCTTATACAAATTAATTTTAAAGAGAAGTAATATCTATGTAAAAGTGTGACATTATATACTGCTTCTATTCTAGATTAAAACATTGGTAGCTAAAAGAAATAAGATACAATGTTTAGCCTATCATTGACAACAACAACTATTACAAACTTAAGATACAGATAAACTCACGAAATAAGAGGCTGATATTAAAAGGGCATTGAAGGTGACTACAAATTGGTAAAATATTTCTGAAAAGAAACATGGCAGTATCAAGATTTTTCTAAACATCTCTATATTTTTATTTCCAATTCAACAAATCCATCTTAGGCAAGTTTTTAGATGACAAAGATTTCAGGACATGGATGGAAATTATAATCATATTTTATTTAGGTCATTCCTAGAAAACATTAGGAATAATCTAAACTAATAACTGGTCCCATCACTTGATGGGAAATAGATGGGGAAACAGTGTCAGATTTTATTTTTTGGGGCTCCGAGATCACTGCAGATGGTGACTGCAGCCAGGAAATTAGAAGACGCTTACTCCTTGGAAGGGCTTCCCTGGTGGCTCAGAGGTTAAAGCGTCTGCCCGCTATGTGGGAGACTCAGGTTTGATCCCTGGGTTGGGAAGATCCCCTGGAGAAGGAAATGTCAACGCACTCCAGTATTCTTGCCTGGAGAATCCCATGGAGAGAGGAGCCTGGTAGGCTACAGTCCACGGGGTTGCAAAGAGTTGGACTCAACTGAGTGACTTCACTTTCATTTTACTCCTTGGAAGGAACATTATGACCAACCTAGATAGCATATTGAAAAGCAGAGACATTACTTTTCCAACAAAGGCCCGACTAGTCAAGGCTATGGTTTTTCCAGTTGTCATGTATGAGTTGGACTGTGAAGAAAGTTGAGAGCCGAAGAATTGATGCTTTTGAACTGTGGTGTTGGAGAAGACTCTTGAGAGTCCCTTGGACTGCAAGGAGATCCAACCAGTCCATTCTAAAGGAGATCAGCCCTGAGATTTCTTTGGAAGGAATGATGCTGAAGCTGAAACTCCAGTACTTTGGCCACCTCATGGGAAGAGTTGACTCACTGGAAAAGACTTTGATGCTGGAGGGATTGGGGGCAGGAGGAGAAGGGGACGAAAGAGGATGAGATGGCTGGATGGCATCACTGACTCAATGGATGTGAGTTTGAGTGAACTCTGGGAGTTGGTGATGGACAGGGAGGCCTGGCGTGCTGCAATTCATGGGGTTGAAAAGAGTTGGACACAACTGAGCGACTGAACTGAACTCAAACTAATAACTAGCACACTAAGTATATAAAAAGATATCCAACATTATTTAATACAGAAACATGAAATAAAACTAAAAGTGACACATTATACTTTATTAAAAGGGCATAACAAACAAAAAAACCTAAAACCAAAAATAATAAGCAAAAACTAAACAGATAACAGTAAATGCTGGTGAGAATGCAGAGCAGCTGGAACTCACACACTGTGAGCACAAAATGGTACAGCTGCTTAGGAAACAGTTTGGGAAGTTCTTAAAAAGTTAGACATAAGCTCACCATACAACCCAGACACCCATCAAAAACACTGAAAAGTATCTACCCAAGTGAAATTATAATTTATGCTCATACAAAAATCTGTATGCAAATGTTTTAAGGGCTATATTTGAAATTGCTGAAAACTGGAAACAACTCAAATGTACCTAAACTAGAAAATAAATAAATAACCTGGGTACAATGGAATACTATTTAGGAATAAAAAGAAACAAACTACTAGTAGATGAAACAACTTGGATGAATTTTAAATCCACTGTGTTAAGTGAAAGAGCCAGATAGAAAAGGTTTACCTACTGTATGATTCTATTCATAAAACATTTTTGCAAAGGCAAAAGTATAGGGTCAGAAAACAGATCAATAGTTGCTAACATCTGGGGATGGGAGAGAGCTGACTATAAAAACACAAGGACATGTTGGGGGTAATGGAACAGACTGTGATACTTAAATAGTCAAAACTTATGGAATTGTAACTTTCATGGTTGCTCAGATGGTAAAGAGTATGGCTGAAATGGAGGAGAAAGTGTACAAGTTGCTCAGTCGTGTCGGACTCTTTGCAAACCCATGGACTGTAGCCCGCCAGGCTCCTCTGTCCATGGAATTCACCAGGTAAGAATACTGGAGTGGGTTGCAATGCTCTTCTCAAGGGGATCCTCTGGACCCAGGGATCGAACCCAGGTCTCTCGTGTTGCGGGCAGATTCTTTACCATTTGAACTACCCAGTAAGCAGGGTTCAATCCCTGGGTGGGCAAGATCCCCTGGAGAAGGGAATGGTAACTCACTCCAGTATTCTTGCCTGGAGAATCCCACGGACAGTGGAGTCTGAAAGGCTATAGTCTAATGGGTCACAAAGGGAGCGTATCTCTTTCTATGCGTGTAATAGCTGTTATTGCCAATATGATAGGCTTAAACATCTTATTTGTTAGTTATCATGTTTTTATCTAGAATAGAAGCACTAAATAATGTTACCCTTTTAGACAGGTATTCAGTTCAGTTGCTTAGTCATGTCCAACTCTTTGGGACTTCATGAATCGCAGCACGCCAGGCCTCCCTGTCCATCAACAACTCCCAGAGTTCACTCAGACTCATACCCATCAAGTCAGTGATGCCATCCAGCCATCTCATCCTCGGTTGTCTCCATCTCCTCCTGCCCAGAATCCCTCCCAGCATCAGGGTCTTTTCCAATGAGTCAGCACTTTGCATCAGGTGGCCAAAGTATTGGAGGTTCAGCTTCACCATCAGTCCTTCCAATGAACATCTAGGACTGATTTTCTTTAGGATGGAATGGTTGGATCTACTTGCAGTCCAAGGGACTCGCAAGAGTCTTCTCCAACACCACAGTTCAAAAGCATCAGCTCTTCAGCACTCAGCTTTCTCTACAGTCCAACTCTTACATTCATACATGACTACTAGAAAAACCATAGCCCGGACTAGACAGACCTTTGTTGACCAAGTAATGTCTCTGCTTTTTAATACGCTGTCTAGGTTGGCCATAACTTCCCTTCCAAGGAATAAGCATTTTTTAATTTCATGGCTGCAATCAGCATCTGCAGTGATTTTGGAGTCCAGAAAAATAAATTTGGCCACTGTTTCCCCGTCTATTTGCCATGAAGTGATGAGACCAGATCCCATGATCTTAGTTTTCTGAATGTTGAGCTTTAAGCCAACTTTTTTGCTCTCCTCTTTCACTTTCATCAAGAGGCTCTTTAGTTCTTCTTCGCTTTCTGTCATAAGGGTGGTATCATCTGCGTATCTCAGGTTACTGATATTTCTCCTGGCAATCCTGATTCCAGCTTGTGCTTCATCCAGCCCAGCATTTCTCATGATGTACTCTGCATATAAGTTAAATAAGCAGGGTGACAATATAAAGCCCTGATGTACTCCTTTTCTTCTTTGGAAGCAGTCTGTTGTTCCACGTCCGGTTCTAACTGTCGCTTCCTGACCTGCATACAGGCAGGTCAGGTGGTCTGGTATTCCCATCTCTTTCAGAATTTTCCACAGTTTATTGTGATCCACACAGTCAAAGGCTTTGGCATAGTCAATAAAGCAGAAACAGATGGTTTTTTGGAACTCTTGCTTTTTCCCTGATCCAGCGGACGTTGGCAATTTGATCTCTGGTTCCTCTGCCTTTTCTAAAACCAGTTTCAACATTCATGGTTCACATACTGCAGAAGCCTGGCTTGGAGAATTTTGAGCATTACTTTACTAGCATGTGAGATGAGTGCAATTGTGCAGTAATTTGAGCATTCTTTGGCATTGCCTTTCTTTGGGATTGGAATGAAAACTGACCTTTTCCAGTCTTGTGGCCACTGCTGAGTTTTCCAAATTTGCTGGCATATTGAGTGCAGCACTTTCACAACATCATCTTTTAGGATTTCAAACTGCTCAACTGGAATTCCATCACCTCCACTAGCTTAGTTCATAATGATGCTTCCTAAGGCCCACTTGACTTCACATTCCAGGATGTCTGACTCTAGGTGAGTGATCACACCATTGTGAGTATCTGGGTCATGAAGATCTTTTTGGTACAGTTCTTCTGTGTATTCTTGCCATCTCTTCTTAGTATCTTCTGCTTCTGTTAGGTCTGGACCATTTTTGTCCTTTATCGAGCCCACCTTTGCATGAAATGTTCCCTTGGTATCTCTAATCTTCTTGAAGAGATCTCTAGTCTTTCCCATTCTATTGTTTTCCTCTATTTCTTTACATTGATCACTGAAGAAGGCTTTCTTATCTCTCCTTGCTATTCTTTGGAACTCTGCATTCAGATGGGTATATCTTTCCTTTTCTCCTTTGCTTTTAACTCTCTTCTTTTCACAGCTGTTTGTAAGGCCTCCTCAGACAGCCATTTTACTTTTGTGCATTTCTTTTTCTTGGGGATGGTCTTGATCCTTGTCTCCTATACAGTCTCACGAACTTCTGTCCATAGTTCATCAGGCACTCTATCTATCGGATCTAGTCCCTGAAATCTATTTCTCACTTTCATTGTATAATCATAAGGGATTTGATTTAGGCCATACATGAATGGTCTAGTGGTTATCCCCACTTTCTTCAATTTAAGTCTGAATCTGGCAATAAGGAGTTCATGATCTGAGCCACAGTCAGCTCTCAGTCTTGTTTTTGCTGACTGTATATCAAAAAGATAGGACACTGAAAGATGAACTCCCCAGGCTGGTAGATGCCCAATATGCTACTGGAGATCAGTGGAGAAGTAACTCCAGAAACAATGAAGGGATGGAGCCAAAGCAAAAACAACACATAGTTGTCGATGTGACTGGTGATAGAAGCAAGGTCCGATGCTGTAAAGAGCAATATTGCACAGGAACCTGGAATGTTAGGTCCATCAATCAGGCAAACTGGAAGTGCTCAAACAAGAGATGGCAAGAGTGAACGTTGATTCTAGGAATCAGCAAACTAAAATGCACTGGTTGTGTGAATTTAACTCAGATGACCATTATTATATCTACTACTGTGGGCAGGAATCCCTTAGAAGAAATGAAGTAGCCATCATAGTCAATGAGAGTTGGAAATGCAGTACTTGGATGCAATCTCAAAAACGACAGAATGATCTCTGTTCGTTTCCAAGGCAAACATTCACTATCACGGTAATTCAAGTCTATGCTCCGACCAGTAATGCTGAAGAAGCTGAAGTTGAACAGTTCTATGAAGAGCTATAAGACCTTTCAGAACTAATACCCCAAAAAGATGCCTTTTCCATTATAGGGGACTGGAATGCAAAAGTAGCAAGTCAAGAAACACCTGGAGTAACAAGCAAATTTGGCCTTGTGAGTACAGAATGAAGCAGGGCAAAGGCTAATAGAGTTTTGCCAAAAGAATACACTGGTCATAGTCAGGTATTACTTCTCTTTAAAAGTAATTTGTGGAACTATATATCAAAATGGTAGATTTTACCTAGTTCAATTATATCTTAGGGTTTTTTTTTTATGTTAAGAAAAATCAATGAGAAAAAGGACTGGAAATTTTTTGTTAAATAAAAAATAATATCTAGATTCAGAAATCTATTTATGTTACTTTTATGGTATGAAATATTATTATAATCATAGTACAAAAAGTGGACTTCTCTAATATGAATAGTTTTCTTTAAAATATCTATTATACACTTTTTATAGATTTTGGCAGGGCTGTAAAAACCAGTAGACACAGCACAGTAACGTTTTTCAAAACTTTTTTTAAGGAAACAAAAACAAATAAAGTGAGAGTTGTGAATCTTTAATAAAAATAAATTTAACCAGCCTTCACATCATCTTTTGGACAAAATACATTATAAATTAATTAGTACTAAACAAATTACACCCTTAAAAACTGTTTATCTTGCATTTGAACTCATTCAAGACTTCACTCAAATGTCACCCTCTATAAGACCTTTCCTGGAAACCCTATCTTAAAAGACCATCACCTCTCAGCACCTTTTAAACCCTTTACCAGCTTTCTGTTTCTCATTAACTAATGTCATTGTATAACAAATTATTATTTTACTGATATATCCTTTTTATTGTTTTTCTCTCCTACTAGAATAAGGACTACGAGAAAAAGGGTTTTAATTCAGTTTGACTATTGTGTTGTCATAACATATTTCAGACACTAAGTAGACTCTTAATATCTGTTAAATACAATGCTTGAAAAATTAAACACCAAATATCTTAGCTTTATCAAGAATAACAAAAAGCCTCTTAAGATTAAGAACACTTTTTTGGCTTAAGAGAAATGGTAATTTCCTCCAAAGAAGACGGATTTTATTACAAGCCATAGACTACAGTGGCCAATTCAAAAATCTTACCTTTGCTCTATCATTGTGCTTATAATTAACAATACTGTATTTTAGACATATTATTTGTCACAATAAAACAAACAGAAAAACTTACCTTTGCTGGATGTATACAAGAGTGCTGACTGAAAGGAAACCAACTGAGTGTCAGTAAGACTTTCTTCCACTGACATCTGTACTGCATAGCCAGCATCTGGGTTTACATTGGGCAAAGACAGCAAGTCTGTTGACCGAACAAAGAAGTTCCCATGGAAAGTATGAATGGAAAGACCTAGAAAAGAAAAAGGTGTCAAAACAATTTACATACACCTACATACAGATAAAGTTTAGATGTAATATTGTGGTTTATAAAAAAATAAATCTTCAATCTTCACCGATTCCAGGCACACAGCTCCTAAAACCTTTAGAATTCCCTAAGTATTGAGGATTATAAAGTTGTCTTTTACTATGGTAACTAGTTGACTTCTGGAAAGGAACTAGGTAACCTAATGATGGGGGCTGGCTACCAGAGGATTCAACCATTTGATTATAGAGGATTAGAACTTTCAGTTTGACATTCCCCTCACCCCTAACCCACTCAGTACTTCCAGGGAGGAGAGAGGTGCTTGAGAGTGAATTAATCAGTCTTGACTATGTAATGAAGCCTCGTAAAACCCAAAAGGATAGGGTCCTTAAGAAAGCTTTGGGATTGTGAATACAGGGAAATTTGGGAAGAATGAAGCTCTCAGAGAGAGGAAGCAAGCTCCAGAAACTCCAGGACCCCACACCCTTTTCCTTTCCTCATATCTTGCTCTATGCATCCTGTCTCTTTTTTTGTTGTTGAGTTATATCCTTCATGATTGGGAGCTTGTATACACCCGTGGCGGATTCATGTCAATGTATGGCAAAACCAATATGGTACTGTAAAGTAAAATAAAATTTAAAAAAAAGCAAAAAATAAAATAAAATAAACTGGTAATCTTTACTCAGCTATTAAAAAGAATGCATTTGAATCAGTTCTAATGAGGTAGATGAATCTAGAGCCTATTATACAAAGTGAAGTCAGTCAGAAAGAACAATGCCAATACAGCATATTAATGCATATATATGGAATTTAGAAAGATGGTAACTATGACCCTATTTCAAGACAGCAAAAGAGCCACAGATGTAAAGAACAGTCTTTTGGACTCTCTGGGAGAAGGCAAGGGTGGGATGACTTGAGAGAATAGCACTGAAACATGTATATTACCATATGAGTCTCTTGATGAAAGTGAAAGAGGAGAGTGAAAAAGTTGGCTTAAAGCTCAACATACAGAAAACAAAGATCATGGCATCTGGTCCCATCACTTCATGGCAAATAGATGGGGAAATAGTGGAAACAGTGTCAGACTTTAGTTTTCTGGGCTCCAAAATCACTGAAGATGGTGATTGCAGGAATGAAATTAAAAGATGCTTACTTCTTGGAAGGAAAGTTATGACCAACTTAGACAGTATATTAAAAAGCAGAGACATTACTTTGCCAACAAAGGTCCACCTACTCAAAGCTATGGTTTTTCCAGTGGTCATGTATGGATGTGAGAGTTGGACTGTGAAGAAAGCTGAGCGCCGAAGAATTGATGCTTTTGAACTGTGGTGCTGGAGAAGACTCTTGCGAGTCCCTTGGACTGCAAGGAGATCTAACCAGTCCATCCTAAAGGAGACCAGTCCTGGGTGTTCATTGGAAGGACTGATGCTCAGGCTGAAACTCGAATACTTTGGCCACTTGATATGAAGAGCTGACTCATTGGAAAAGACCCTGATGCTGGAAGGGATTGGGGGGAGGAGGAGAAGGGGACGACATAGGATGAGATGGCTGGATGGCATCATTGACTAGATGCACATGAATCTGGGTGAATTCCAGGAGTTGGTGATGGACAGGGAAGCCTGGCGTGCTGCGATTCATGGGGTCGCAAAGAGTTGGACAGGATTGAGCGACTGAACTGAACTAAACTGAAATACTAGTTAGAAGTTAAAATATATGAGATTTAAAAAAAGCATGATAGATTTACATAATTAATATTAATAGATCTTCAAGACTTGCTGAAACTATGTACAATCTTATTTATGCTACTGCATTATACTATATATTTTCCATGAAGTGGTACATATGTATGTAAATGTATAGAAAAAGTAACACAGTAATGTGGTTATGATGACATAAGGCTGGAGAGAAAGTGAAATAACACACACACAGTTGATACAAAAGGACTAGCTTCATCAATTATGTTTTCATTTTTTATAATAATAGGTATATATTTTGCTTGTGAAGTAAAAACCAACTTTGCAACAGTAATTTAAAAAAAAGGAAGGATGTAGATCTGCTTATATAAAAACAGAAAGCATGTACAAAATAAGAAGCCACATGTGACCCTCACTGCTTTTACTGGAAGGTGAAAATTTATACCTAGGTTTATATACACATGGGAAAACTTTTCAAGAGCATATGAGAAACTCTAAGGCAGACTATACTGGCTTAACTTCTCGTTTTATATCTTTTTGTAGTGTACCTTTGTTTGGTAGCTTTACCAAGAGCATTTTATTTCATGTGAAATTAAATTTATCATTAAAAAAAAGAGAAATTTAAGCAAATTAACCACAAAGATACAGTAAATTAAGCACTGTAGAAAGAAGGCATAGGTTGGTTTGTGTGCCCAAGTTTTTTATGCAAAGTTAGGTACATATACAACAGCTTCTGACCTGACAAGCAGAAAAAGTCATAAAAGCACTTCTGGGATGTACATTTCCCTTAATTTAGAGCCAGTATCTGCAGAAATAATCATGTCTGAGATCCTTCAATCTTGGATAGGATACAAGTAGGCCCTTTAAAACATAAATGCTAAAAAAATGTTAGAATTAAGAAGCAAGTTCAACCAGAGTGCTGGACATAAGATCAATATGCAAAGGATTAATTATCCTTTTAGGAGAAAAAAATTTTTTTTAATAATTCTATTTGAAATATAACAGTAAAAATATTTAGGAATAAATTTGACAAAAAAAACAAAACCTACATTCTAAAAACTACAGCATACTGTTGAAAAAATTAAAGAAGAGACCATGTTTTTTGATGGGAAGACTTATTGTTAAGATGTCAATATTCCCTCCAATTTCAGTTCAGTCGTTCAATAGTGTCCGACTCTTTGAGACCCCATGAACCACAGCATGTCAGGCCTCCCTGTCCATCACCAACTCCTGGAGTTCACCCAAACCCATGTCCATTGAGTCGGTGATGCCATCCAACCATCTCATCCTCTGTTGTCCCCTTCTCCTCCTGCCCTCAATCTTTCCCAGCATCACAGTCTTTTCCAATGAGTCAGCTCTTCACATCAGGTGGCCAAATTATTGGAGGTTCAGCTTCAACATCAGTCCTTCAATGAATATTCAGGACTGACCTCCTTTAGGATGGACTGGTTGGATCTCGTTGGAGTCCAGGGGACTCGCAAGAGTCTTCTCCAACACCACAGTTCAAAAGCATCAATTCTTTGGTACTCAGCTTTCTTCATAGTCCAACTCTCACATCCATACATGACTACTGGAAAAGTCATAGCCCTGACTAGACGGACCTTAGTCGGCAAAGTAATGTCTCTGCTTTTGAATATGCTATCTAGGTTGGTCATATATTTATACATGGGATTCCCAGGTGGCACTAGTGGTAAAGAACCTGCCTTCCACTGCAAGAGACTTNTAGTCAGCAAAGTAATGTCTCTGCTTTTGAATATACTATCTAGGTTGGTCATAACTTTTCTTCCAAGGAGTAAGCGTCTTTTAATCTCATACTGAAAGGCATAAGATCCAATCTGATCTTTTGACAGACTGAATGCTGCTTTTCAACACTTAAGTCCAAAGAATGATTTTCCAAAGACAAAATTTAAAAACTGATCATTCTTGGGACTACCCTGGTGGTTCAGTGGTTAAGACTTCATCTTCCAGTGTAGGGGCTGAAGATTCAACCTCCTGATTGGGGAGCTAAGACCCCACATGACTCAGGGCCAAAAAAACAAAACATGCAACAGAAGTGATATTGTAACAAATTCGGTAAAGACTTCAAAAATAATCACATCAAAAAATATTTTTTTAAAAACTGATAATTCTTACAGACTCACTACCATGCATCATTGTTGCCGTCACTTATAAATTACGAAGAGTGGTTTTCATGAGAGCGATGCCTTCATGGATTGGCATCACCTGAGAAACACACATTGCAAAACCTTTAGGAAATGCAGCCAAGCATTTCCTATTTAGAGAGAAAAGTGCATTAGGAGGATTGGTGAACTCATAGCCAGAGTAAGTTTTTGGATGCCAAGAGTCTAATTTGATAGAAATTTCTAGAACTCAGAATGCCAAGATGAGAGTCACTGGCTGTGAGAGGGGACAAGGGGATTGAAAAACACTGGGAGTTTGCCATAAACACAAGCACAGGCTGGGTCTTGGGCCAGCGAAAGTGATTTGATTGTATCTGCCATGTGGTCTTCTGTCAAAGAAGGACCGAGTTGCGGGTAGGGCGGCGGGGGAGCGGCTGGCATGCAGCACGTGGGAGCTTAGGAAATGCAGAGTCATGATGGAAGCTGGGGACAGTATCTGAGTGTTCAGTGTAGGGGAACACGAAGGCCGGTATAAAGGAGGATTCTAGCCTCTGAAGAACTGACGTCAGTTGAGGACCGGGCACAGGGGAGCTCCTGGAAACCCCTCCACCTGCCCATGGTGAATCCAAGCCCACGCACAGCCTCCCAACACCTTATTCAGCTTCCCAAGGACACCGGCACCGGGCAAGAGGGTGACCAGCACCCGGACGTCTAGGAACGAGGCTCCCTTTTTGCTTTACAAATTAATCAACTCCTACTCGAGTTGGTCCACTGGTCTCTTGTGCATTTCATTGCCAAGGGTCCCTTTCCTAGGGTTCAAGCACCTCCCTGTTGAATTTGGTTTTGAGCTTAGGAGGGGCCAGGAATCAAAATCTGACCTGAGGTAAATTTCCCAAGCCAGCCTGCCAGCTTCATTTTTCTTCTAGAACTTAGAAGACATGCACTGTCAATCTGGGGATAGAATAAACTGACGATGGAGAAATGCGCGGCCCCAGAGATGAAGACTCTAATATTCAGTCCTGGGCAGTTTGGGATGGGATGGGGGTGATTAGAAATCTCAGCCCACAGGGTTTTAGATGCCCAAACAGCCAAATGAGGCTGGAACTTCCTTGGTTCTAAAGTGAACTGTTACTAGTTCCCACCTGGATGGCTTCAGGCCACCCCACCTTCACAATCCCAGCATGGCAGTCTCAGATCATAGTGCCCTGAAAGATGTCCTGGCTCACCCAAGAGGACAGCCATGGGCTTCTCCAAGCTGCATGGAAGACAGAGACTGCAACTTATCCTTTTCTTTTTTGACCCTATGTCTTGGAACTGGCCACAGGTGACAGATAAGCTGCCAGGTAACTCCCTGTCACAAGCAGGCTAGCATGCAGGTGAAGGTGAGTTATTGACTAAGGATGTATCTCCTGATAGAATATATATCTCCACTCAAAACCCCATTTATTTGAGTAAAACATAGGTCAGCATGGCTTATCTGTGGCATTTATTTGCTTTCATCCAAGCACGAGGGATCAGAGCCAAGCATTTGCAGTAATTGTGGTACTTAAATGATGCTCTTCATCATCAATGTGCCAAGTGCCATACAAGTTTTGAGGTGACTTTTCTCACCACCAACGGTCCAACTACAAGTCCAGGATACAGTACTTTAGGATAAACTTGATCATAATGGTTGCTTGGAGATTCTTTCTTATGATAAAGCTTCAAGTCAAGGAGAGACCTAAATGGAATTTTCCAACACGAAAAAGAAAGGGAAAAAGCCAGCAGCAATGCCAGGTAAGCCGTATCTTCTGATGCAAGTTGAATTTTTATGAGACCTTGTTGAAGCATGTGCCCTACAGCAGGGATCAGCAAACTACAGACCAGGGCCCAATCTAGCCCCCTGCCTGGTATATAAATGTAAATATTCTGGTTTTGTAAACACAGTTTTATTGAAAGCCATCACATCTATTTGCTTTTGCGTTGTCTGTGGCTGTTTTGAGGCTAACATGGCAGAGTTGGGTAGTTATTAATACAAAAGAGCCCGAACAGCCTATAATCTGGCAGAAAAAAAAAAGTTCTCCAACCTTTACCCTGTATCTCTCTCCTTGGACAGCCCCATAGGTCACCATTCACACCAAGCATGCTCTCTCTGTTGGGGGTGTCCTCTGGCTGCAGAATTGCACAGGACCTCACGTGCAATAGGCAGAAAAGCCAGAGAATCAGTGCCCCAGAGCCATGCTCACCTGGGGAAGGAGGGGGAGCTGGTCCACAGACACCCCAGCTTCCTCACCTCCTGTAGGGATGACTGATTATGCTCTACCTGGCCTCTTCCCTGCAAGTGGAGCACAAAGCAATAGCCTGAAGTTAGTGCAGACTGAAACACCACTGGTGATATTAACAGACAGAACTGAGTATAAGGCACTATTTGTTGTTGTTTAGTTGCTAAGTCATGTCTGACTCTGCGATCTCATGCACTGTAGCCCACCAGGCTTCTCAGTCCATGGAATTTCTCAGGCAAGAATACTGGAGTGGGTAGCCTTTTCCTTCTCCAAAAGCACTATAAACAGAGTATAGAGAAGCATTATCTTCTTAATTAGAAAAGCAGAAGAGACCACTAATGCACCACATGGACCAAGCACCTGTGTTGAACAAGCAGGCTTGCTGGATGTGGGGGACAGACATCACCACCCCTGGCAGGGGGTGCCACCCAGAGGTGGAGCGTGGGCACCCCTGGCAGGACGCCCTGGAAAAGCCAGGTCTCTGAGAAGACTGTAGTGAGGCCGCTTCTGCAGATGTTGGAAAGACTGGGAACTGACTTCAGCTGTTGCTCAGGGAAGGAAGTGCCATGACCAGGATGAAGTAGCAAACGAGGACCACAGTCTCTCTCTTCCCGCCCTCCCTCTCCCCTACCAGGGGGATGATGGCGTATCAGGGACAAGACCACAGCTTCACAGCCCTGGCACCCACCGGAGCATAGACAGGCTGGCTTGGAGCTAAGAGCCTGGGCTTTCTAATAGCATGCCCAGGCCCTGTGATCACCACTTTATAAACCACCAGCACCTGAGATCTTGTTTAGGGTCTCCTCTGGGGGCAATCCCACCTAACTGAAACCTCCGTGAATCCCCACCTTGATACCTAACCTCCTTCACTGGAGGTTTTCTTGGGGATCTCTGGGGTTGCAAGAACAGAGACCAACTCTGACTCATAAAGACACGGAAGCTCCATATCCGAAACAGGCAGTGTAGCACTCAGAACTGAAGGGAAGCCTAAACCAGCCTGGAAAGGGACACAGGCTGTAGTGAGCCCCGGGACCAGGAGGCATAGTGGGAACCATGGGGACCACATCAGGACTCCCCAACCACAAGGTGGCTCCTTCATGTTCATCTTGGCTCCGCTGGACTTGGATCTCCTATTCCAACAGTGGGTCTGGTTTGGGACACTTGCCCACCCACAGTGAGAGAAAGGTGGGGTGTTTCGTGGGTCTGATCAGGGCTGTAACTTGTGTGAAGGAGCAGCTCCTCAGGACAAGATCAGGGCTGCCCCCACCCAGCAGTGGGGAGGGAGGGGTGTTTGCTGGGCAGATGCCAACCAGCCATCTCAGAAGCTGACTCTGACACAGGAGTCAAGGTCGAGTCATTTATTTGGAAGGAATCATCTTTATGTAGGGAAGCAGGCAGCAGGACAGAAGAGGAGGGGTCCCATTTGGGCCACAGGGATGAGGGGGTCTCTCCACCCGCATCTGCAGCTGACACCCACTGGAGACCATGTACAACAAGCTTCCGGGTGGCCCAACAGAGGGGCAAGAGAGCTGGGGTGTCCATGCACCTGGGCATCACCATTCTAGATGAGGGCCACTCCCGGAGCCCCAGTACTGCCAGCCTGCCCAGTGTGTGGGCTGAGCTCACTCCTGGGGCTGCAAGAACCCCTGGCAGAGTCACACGGGCCTGCCCTGCTGCTTGTGCCTGAACCAGACACGTGGGGGCCTGAACCAGACCGGCGAGGGCTGCAGGACCAACCTGGGGGCCAGCTCCTACCTCCTGGTCACCGTGACTCCAATGCTTGGAAAATGGTAGGTCCTGGGAACTGGGAGGCAGTTTCTTTATGGAGGAGGTGACTCTGGACAGTCTCGGTCCTGCGCTTGAGGCTGAGTCAAAGCGGAGACCAGCTTCCTCCTGCTCCCTGATACAGCAGTCTGGACCAATCATTCCGAGCACTGGTACTTTGGGGTCTCAGTGTTTGTCAAAGCTACAGCGTTCTCCTATCATCCATGTTGTTGGGGAACCTGCTTTGGGCCCCTGTGTTTATCTTTTTTATACAAACTTAAGTGTTTGTTTTCAGAGACCTTAGGAGAGGAAAGCCCAGGAAATGAACCCATTCTGCAGCTCTCCCGGGGAAAACAGAACCAGGTAGGAAAAGTGCAGAGGAGCAGCCAGGAAAATNGTGATGCCATCCAACCATCTCATCCTCTGTTGTCCCCTTCTCCTCCTGCCCTCAATCTTTCCCAGCATCACAGTCTTTTCCAATGAGTCAGCTCTTCACATCAGGTGGCCAAATTATTGGAGGTTCAGCTTCAACATCAGTCCTTCAATGAATATTCAGGACTGACCTCCTTTAGGATGGACTGGTTGGATCTCGTTGGAGTCCAGGGGACTCGCAAGAGTCTTCTCCAACACCACAGTTCAAAAGCATCAATTCTTTGGTACTCAGCTTTCTTCATAGTCCAACTCTCACATCCATACATGACTACTGGAAAAGTCATAGCCCTGACTAGACGGACCTTTGTTGACAAAGCAATGTCTCTGCTTTTTAATATGCTATCTAGGTTGGTCATAACTTTCCTTCCAAGGGGTAAGCGTCTTTTAAGTTCATGGCTGCAATCACCATCTCCAGTGATTTTGGAGCCCAGAAAAATAAAGTCAGCCACTGTTTCCACATTTCCCCATCTATTTGCCATGAAGTGATGGGACCGGATACCATGATCTTCGTTTTCTGAATGTTGAGCTTTAAGCCAACTTTTCCCCTCTCCTCTTTCACTTTCTTCAAGAGGTTCTTTAGTTCTTCTTCCCTCCAATTTACCTATTAAATGAAAGCTCTATCAAATACCAGCTGTCTTCTTTGCAGAAACTGACAAGATGAAACTAAGAATCATATAAAAATGTAAGGAACCCAGAATATCACAATAATTCTGGTAAAGAAAAAAATGTGAGAGGACTCATACTTCCTAATTTCAAACTTACTACGAAGTCACAATAGTCAAGAAAGTTTGGTACTGGCATAAGACAGACATATAGATTAAAAGAATAAAATTCAGAATCCAGAAATAAACCCTCACATTTATGATCAACTAATTTTCAACAAAGGGACACAGACGGTAAGACAATTCAATAGGGAGAGAACAGTATTTTTTAATAAATCGTGCTGGGACAACTATATTTACACGCAAAAGTATGAAGTCAAACACCTACCTCATCAAAAACAAAAATTAACTAAAAATAAATCAAAGACTTAAATATAAGAATTATAACTATAAAAATCTTAGAAGACAACATATGTATAAATGTTCATGACTGTGGATTAAGCAGTCAGTGGTTTACTGTTATGATGTGAAAGTGAAAACCTCTCAGTCATGACTGACTCTTTGTGACCCCATTGACTATATAGTCCATGGAATTCTCCAGGCCAGATACTGGAGTGGGTAGCCATTCCCTTCTCCAGGGGATCTTCCCAACCCAGGCATCAAACCCAATCTTCCAATTGCAGATGGATTCTTTATCAGCTGAGCCACCAGAGAAGGCCAAGAATATTGGAGTAAGAGTAGCCTATCCCTTCTCCAGCAGATCTTCCCAGCCTAGGAATCGAATCAGGGTCTCCTGCATGGTAAGTGGATTCTTTACCAACTGAGCTACTTATGATACCAAAAGTACAAATGAAAAATGAAAAAAGATGATTAATGGGACATCACCAAGATTAAAAATAACTGTGCCTCAAAGGGTACCATTAAGAAAATGAAAAAGGATGGACTTCCCTGGTAGTCCCGTGATTAACAATCCGCTTGCAAATGCAGGGGATACCAGTTCAACTCCTGGGCTGGGAAGACCCTACATGCCATGGAGCAGCTAAGCCCGTGAGCCATAACTACTGAGCCCGTATTTAGAACGTGCAAGCCACAACTACTGAAGCCCTCGGCACCTAGAGCCTGTGCTCTGCAGGTGCACAGAAGCAGAGAAGCCACCACAATGAGAAGCCCGTGCACTGCAACAAGGAGTAACCCCTGCTTGCCACAAGCAAAGAAAGCCCAAGTGCAGCAATAAAGACCCAGAACAGCCAAAAATAAAGACAATTTAAAACAAAACTCCATTTATGCCTTTGTAAATGTTTTTAAAAAGTGCCCCCACCTTTGGTACACCGAATCCTCATGACTGCCTCAAAGCCAATCTTCCGAGTGAGGTATCTCTGTAGTTCCTTCTGCAATTTCTGTACTTGGACTGGGTTGTGTTGATGGTGGTAAGAGGGATAATAATAGACACTACCTGCTGAATACCGAGAAATACAACCTGAAAGAGAACACATAATCCTTTTAAATTCTACCATTACCTACTATTACTAACACAAAGTAACTACAAGCACTTGAACTGACCTTTCTTTACCTTCCAAGATATTGTCAAAAAAGAATTCGTTCCTTTAAATAGTAATATAGACATTTCTCTATTATAAATGTTCAGAGAAGAAGACTACCAGGTTAATTATAAACTAAACTGACTTCCCAAGGGGATAAGAATTCCTTTACTTTGTCATCTATATCATCATAAAAATTCCATTTTGACTTTCACCTGGAAAAATAATCACAAGGAAGAACTTACCCAGAGAAGCCAAATCAGAATACTGTCCACTGAGAAGGAATAAGTCAACAGCCACCTGCTGACCAGAACAGTCCAAGGCTAATTTCTTATAGAAGTCAGTTGATGGTGTCAAATGAATTTCCTATTAATAATTACAAAGAGAAAACATTTTAAATCATTAAATTGCCATAAAATTTATATATCATTTCATACATGCCACTGAGGTGACACCAGAGATGGAGGTTCAACCCCTGCATCAGAAAGAGCCCCTGGAGGAGGAAATGGCAACCCACTCCAATACTCTTGCTGGGAAAATCCCATGGATAAAAGAGCCTGGCGGGCTACTGTCCATGGAGTTGCAAAGAGTTGGATACAATTGAGTGACTGAGCGCACACACACACACACCATATACACTGAGGGTTAACAATTATCTTTAAAAATTCTATAAAATCCTTTATGTTTTGTAATATTTTCTCTTTTTTTTTCAGTAAGAAACATGGCCTGCTTAAGAATTTTCTAGTTTGCTTTACTTTTAAAAAGGAATATACCTATTATACTTATTTTGATACTCTTTTAAATGCTTAATGCTGGAACTTCTAAACAATTCACATGTAATACTTTTCATCTATCATAAGAGATAAGTACAATTGATACTTTCACTTTATAAATATAAGGAAACAGAGGAGCAAAGTAATTAAGTAACTATTCAAGCTCACACATTTAAAAAGCAATGAAACTTAGGGAGACTTATTCCAAAGCTGACACCTTTAATCATTACAGCATATGGCCACATTCTCATCTTTTGAGAAATATGTCTCTTAAAATTAGTTTATATACACAAGGTGCTTAAAAACAATTCAGGACAGTCAATATAACAAACCATGACTAATTTTACTCATCATACAGAATCTACCTTGTCCCTAGCAAGCATATTCTCTTAGTTTCCCTAATTTTCTCATCAAAGGCAGGTGCCATTGCTGCTGTTACTTAGATGCTAAATCGTGTCCAACTCTTTGTGACCCCATGGACCATAGCCCACCAGGCTCCTCTATCCACAGGATTTCCCAAACAAGAATACTGTAGTGGGCTGCCATAACTTCTCTAGGGGATCTCCCTGACCCACAATGAATCCAAATCTCCTGCATTGGCAGGCGGATTCTTTTACTGCTGAGCCACCTGGGAAGCTACACACAAATTTGCTAGTGGTCTGTTAAAGATCTAACGTAAGGTAAGAGTGAATCAGATAGAAAATAATGAAATAGAAATGACTATATAAAACAGAAATGATTATTCATTTCCTTATATTCCCTGTTCTTCATAACTGAAAAATAAACTTAAAATAATCTCTATAGTCAAAGGGACAAAACACCAGCATAAATCTTATCATACACTTGATGACTTTCTAACCTTAGCAGATGACCTTTGGTTGGGTTCCTCTCGAGGTTTCAGGGCTCCCACCCCAAGAGTTGGGAGTTGTGTTTGAAAAACAGACATTCGACCACCAGTTGGGGACATCAACTTAAAGGCAGCCTGAAGAGCTGGACCCAAGGCACTCTGAGTTTCCAAGGTCTTGGTGAACATTTGCGGCAAAGTTTTCAGTAAATCTTGGACAAGCTTGTAAAATAAAGCAAGAAAACTCAAGAGTGTTACAATAAAAAAATATTTTTTCCACAATAAGTCAGTAAGTGATACAATAGACAGGACATTGAGTCATGATGATGGTCAGAGAATCTACAGACGGTACAGTAAACAATGAAGTTGGTCAAATGACAAGAAAGCCATTTTAAGTCAACATTATAAATTGGCAAGCAAGACAAATCAAAATTGGGGCCTTACAGTTCTTGCACATGCAGTAGTCCAGCAAGACTATAAGTCCAAAATATATCCAAAAGAACCATCACAGTTTAGAGATTCGACATATTTAAATGCCATGAAATATGGCCTTCTCAATCACCTCTATACACTTTATTCTTTTCGTTCCAAAGTGTATTTAACTCTTCCCTATTGCAAAATCTAAGGTAGCCAGTAAATTTGCCAACTAATGATATCACTACAAAAGAAAAAGAAAACAAAAAAAAAACTACCTCTTCAGGTTAGGTTGTACAAATAAAGAGAGTTAACAGGAAAAAATACTTTGCACTATGGCAAAGTCACCATTGCCAACAGCTGAGACCATAGACTTGCTAGTTAAAGTGTTACCCCTATGGCATATATGCATGTACAGGGTAGACAACATCCCCCCTTCAGACACATTCTGTTCACCTCTCACTGCATTATGTCATGGCAATTTCCAGGCAGGTAATAAGAGTTTCTTCTGAACTGACCTCAATGACACTCTGTGAATCAAAAAAGCAAAGGGCACTGAAAGCAGCCTAAAGTGCTTCTACGTCGTGACCAGAAGCTTATCTCAGCAACCCTCCCAATTTCCCAAATGGCTGGCAAGGCAGGGTTCCTGCATCTTATCCTCCTTAATGGAACAGACTTATCTTCTACCGTATCACAAACTGATATAGTAAACTTAAAAGCAATCAGTTCAAGGGCAAACTCAAAAGCTGTTCATCTGATGAATTCTAACTAATTGCAAATATAAAATGCTACACATCCTAGAAATGTCACAGAAAGAAGCAAAATTCTACATAAAGTTCATTTAAAAAATACATTCCTTCAACATTTCAATTAAACGTGTCAGATAGGAAAGTGTCCCTTACCTCTTTACTTTCATTTAAATTTACTAATAAGTTCTCCGGCATAGGTATAAAAACATCTGAAAAAATAAATAAATATTTCTTTTAAACAAAACAACTATCACAGATGTTCTAAATATATAACACTGATATAATTAACCACCCCCAAACTCAGAGAAAAGCCATATTCTCTACTTTCACAGCAATGTCTACCTATGTTCAAAAAGTTACCACAAGCACTCTGTAAGGTTTGTACAAGTACTTTACTTCTTAGATTAAGACAATTTAGAATCCTGCCTTAGAATTCCTGCTTAGCCTCAAAAGCAGTCAAAGAAACACTCTTGGCATTAAAAAAAAAAAAAAAAAAACTTTAGTAAGAAGACACACAAAAATTCTGTCTTGAAATAGAAGTAATGCAGCCCACTAACAACTCTGTCATTCATAAAGTGGATACTTTCTCACAAAGAAGACTACTATCCTACTCAGGGCTATACAATCAAGTAAATTGCAAGGTATGCTAAATGGCCACATCAGAGGAGTTTTCCAACATTCTAATTTATTCTTGCTTATGTATTAAATACCCTTTTTTGAAAGGAAGCAAACTGGAAGGAAAATGTAGGTGTGATGGAGTATTTTGAGGGGGGCCTCAATTTTTACATTTTTGTACTGTTTTTCATTACAAAATTACAAAACTAAGGCTCATCATAATTCTTATAAAAATAATACCAAGATAATTTGAAACATCAAATATTTAACTATCATATAAAAAATCTGTTTTTTTTAAATGAAGATTTTAATAAAAATTTTGAAATATAATTCACACACCATGAAATTTACTCATGCAGAAGATACACTTCAGTGATCTTTTTACTGTATGCACAGAGTTGTACAACTGTCACCACTATCTAATTCTAGATCCTTTTCATCATTGCAAAAGGGAACCCCACACTGATTAACAGTCACTCCTCATCTTCCTACCAACTCCCACAGCTCTAGGCAGCCTGTAGTCTTCTGGTCTCTGAACAGGTCTATTCTGAACATTTTATAATAATGGAGTCACACTATGAGGTCCTTTGTGACTGGCTTCTTCCTCTTAGCCTAACATTTTCAAGGTTCACTGATGCTGTTTTTTACTACTGAGTAACAACATTTCATTATATGGATATCCTACATTTTGTTTATGTTGGGTTGTTTCCACTTCTTGACTGAGTTGTTAAAAAACATTCATGTACACATTTTTGGGTAGACATGTTCTGTACTTCTTTATTTTCAGTAATTCATATTAACAATTTAAAAAATTGAAATATAGTTGCTTTCCTATTAAGTAAAACTGCTGGGTTATACGGTTAACTCTATGTTTAACTTCTAGAGGAACTGACAAAATATTTTCCCTAATGGCGGCACCATCATCCATTCCTACTACTAGTGAATGAGGGGTCCAATTTCTCTACATCCTTGCAAAAACTTGCTATTGTCCTTTAAAAAATATTTTGCTATGTGACACCCAGCAAGGGATATTCATTAGCTCTTGTATAAAATTGAGAGGCTGAACCATATCAGTAAATTCACAACGTGGCCCATTATCAAAATCACCTGATAAGTGATTTTATTTTATGCCAAATAAGTAGTTGGAGAAATATGAATAGATAAAGGAAAGGGGAAAGACTGACTTGGCTGCTCTGTTATGAGATCTGGAACAACCAGGACAGAAGAGGGGCTCTATTCATCTCTTGCATTTTAAAGATGTACAGCCAATTCTCATAATTCATAGATTTTATAGTTGTGAACTTACCTATTTATTAATATTTGTAATCCCCAAACCAATACTCAGGGAACTTAACCAGTTATTCAGACATGCTCAGAGTATCAGAAAATTCTGGTTTTGAGATTTCTTTTTAACTGCTGTGATATGGCATTTCTTTGTGGTTTTTCATTCGCATTTCCCTGGTAACTCATGATATAAGCATCTTTTCAAAGGCTTATCAGCCAACTGCATACACAGAATGTTGAATATGGTGTACCACAGAGACAAGGCTATTCAAATCCTTTGCCCACTTTTTAATTAATTAGGTTGTCTTTTCTATTAAGTTGTAGAAGTTCCTTGCATGATCTAGATATATATTTTGATCAGATATATGACTTGCAAATATTTTCTCTCATTCTGTGGGTGTCTTCACTTTCATGATGGTATACTTTTGAAACACAAAAAGCTTTAGTTTTTAAAAACATTTTCANTAAGTTGTAGAAGTTCCTTGCATGATCTAGATATATATTTTGATCAGATATATGACTTGCAAATATTTTCTCTCATTCTGTGGGTGTCTTCACTTTCATGATGGTATACTTTTGAAACACAAAAAGCTTTAGTTTTTAAAAACATTTTCATTTTTTTATTTCATTGAAGTATAGTTGATTTACAATGTTGTCCTAATTTCTGCTGTACAGCAAAGTGACTCAGTTATACAAATATATATTCTTTTCCATTATGGTTTATCATAGAATATTAAATACAGTTCCTTGTGCTACACGGTAAGACCCTGTTGTTTACCCAAGGTTTTAATTTTTAAGAAGCCCAACTTACCTATTTTCTCTTTTGTTGTTTGTGCTTTTGGTGTTATATCTAAGAAATCACTGCCTAATTCAAGGTCACAAAGACACTTCTATGTTTTTTTTCTAAGTTTTATAGTTTCAGTCTCATATTCAGATTTATGATTCATTTAGAGTTAATTTTTTAAACTGTGATAAATACATATAATATGCAAATTTTAGCACCATAACCATATAAAAATTTGTCATTCTTTTTAAAATTTTCATTTATTTACTTAATTTTATTTTTGGCAGCACAGGCTTTCTCTGGTTGCCGTGAGTCAGGGTTACTCCCTAGTTGTGGTGCTCGGGCTTCTTAATGCAGAGGCTTTTCCTGTTGCAGAGCACAAGCTCTAGGGCACTTGAGCTTTAGTAGCAATGGCTCATGGGTTCCAGAGCATGGGCTCAGTAGTTGTGGCACATGGGCTTAGCTGCCCCATGGCAAGTTTTAACTTCCTGGACCAATGTCCCCTGCATTAGCAGATGGATTCTTAACAACCAGACAACCAGGAAAATCCTCACCTTAAGCATTTTTAAGTGTACAAATTGTTTTCCATAGCACTGAACCATTTGACATTCCCACCAGCAATATGCAACAGTTCCAAAATTTCCACATCCTTACCAGCCCTTGTTATTTTCCATTTTTAAAAATAATAGCTATTCCAATGGATGTTAAGTGGTATCTCATTGTGATTTTGATTTGTATTTCTCTAATGACTAATGATGTTGAGCATTTTTTTGTATATTTATTGACCATTTGTACATCTTCTTTGGAGAACTGTCTATTCAAGTTCTTTGTCCATTTTTGAGTTGTGGTTTATTTATTGCTGAGTTGTATGTATGTTAGTCATTCAGTCATGTCCAACTCTTTGCGACCCCATGGATTGTAACCCACCAGGCTCCTCTGTCTATGGAATTCTCCAGGCAAGAATACTGGAGTGGGCTGTCATTCCCTTCTCTAGGGATCTTCCCAACCAAGGGACTGAACCCAGGTCTCCTGCACTGCAGGTAGATTTTTTTACCGTCTGAGCCACCAGCTCTTTTATTAATCCTTCGTCTTATGTATAATTTGCATATACATGTGTTTTCTCTGTAATTCTGTACTTCTTTTTACTGTCTTGATAGTTTTCTTTCATGTACAAAAGTTTTTAACAGTGATCAAGTCTAATTTATTTTTTTCTTTTGTTGCTTCTGCTCTTATTGTCATATCTCGGAAATCACTGCCAAACCTAATGTCATGAAGATTTTCCACTGTTTTCTTATAGTTTCAGTTCTTAAGTTTAGGTTTTTGATCCACTGAGTTAATTTTTTTAAAAAATATGGTTGAAGATAAGGGTCTAACTTCATTCTTTTGCAAGCTCAGTGTTCTCTGAACCATTTGTTAAAAAGATATTCTTTTCCCCATTGAATGGTCTTGGTATCCTTATCAAAAAGAGTTACCATATATGTGAAGGCTTATTTCTGGGCTTCTATTCTGTTCTATAGGCCTATGTCTATCCTCAAATACTTCCTGAATGAGATTTAACATTAACTTGTTTTTGTTACCTTGTTCAGAATTCACTTTACCTCCATAATTCTATTTCCTCTTCTATAAAATAAGAACTTTGACTGAAAAATTCTCACAAGTCCAAAAATCTTGTCACTATATACTCAAAGTTTTCCTCATTATAGTAGAATCATACCAACTGATCTGAATTGGCTGAACAATCATGAAATATTTCTAAAACTAAAATTTCCTCAGTTCATTAATTTAAGTATTTAATATATACCTTCAATATCTGAAACTATTAGCATCTGAGGTTGAGAGAGACCTTCTTGAAGACTGTAGAAGTGGATTGTACTATCAAATGTTATGAAGCCAATTTTTGTCCTGGTGTTGCCAGGAAGCCTAAAAACAAATTCAGAAGAATATTTTATAAAGTTTTATATTATACCTAAAATATCTGCAAAGAGTTACATACAAACATTTGCTTCTGTCCTGCGGAAAATGTCCCAACAAAAATGTTTTTAATCCATGCAGTGTTTAATCACCATGGAAATACATACTACTCCAAAGAAAACACTACACATAACCCAAATAACCAACAAAACCAAGCAGTAATACAGCAATCCAAAACTCATTATACCTATATAAAAGCTATATTAATCACTGAGGAAATAACATATAAAAAACAACAGAAAGTATACATGAAAGTCTATAGATGATTTTAACTTATAAAAAAGACTTCAAAAAATTACCACATACCAACTTTAAAATGTAATTTACATACTGCATCTTTTTTTTTAATTGCTTAAATTTATTTTTATACTGCTTAATGCATTCATTGAAGAAGATCAGCAAAAAGACATTTTTTAATGTCTTTAAGGTGTACTTTAAGGTGTACTTAAATATGTACACCTTAGTTTTACAAGGGGAAAAACAAACTAGTTTTCATTCTTGGGTAAGTTAGTGAACCCTCTCATCAACAAACAATTCTTATACACAACTTACAATATTAAAAACATAAATGCTGATAAGAACAAAAATGCCTGCAACCAAGCTGAAGGAGTTAGTCCATTTCTGATGACATTTGTTCCTGAACATTCTTCCTTACCATACAAGAACACAAGAATATTTCATTACACTGAAAGGTCATGTTAGCTTTCATGGGTTACACTAAGCATGTAAGAACCATTTAAAGTACAGTTGTTTTAAGAGGCTTAAGAGAGATAACCAGCAAATGCAATATGTAGACACTGTTTAGATTCTTTTTCCAACAAACCCACAATAAAAAACATTCTTGAGACAACCAGGAACAAAAATTGAACTGGATATTATATCATATTATGGAATTACTGCTAATTTTGTTTGATGTGATTCTCATATTTTAGTTAGACTTAAAAGTAATTCCATGTATTTTTAGGTAAAATGATATATTGATTGAGATTTGCATTAAAATACTCTAGGGGAAAAAGCAGAGGCAGGGGTAGATGAAGCAAGAACAGCTGAACACTAAAAATACTGAACCTGAGGCTAAGTGCCTGGAACCTCAATATATTCTTTCTATTTACCACATCCTTGAAATTTTTCCATAATAAAAGAATAAAAATAAACTAGTATTTCTCAGAGAAAGGGAGACCTAAAGTTAACTATGGATTTAAGTGGACTTTTAGAACATAATTACATAGCTTTTAAAATATATTTTGGAACTACTTATTCATTTTATTAATATAAATAATAAACTGTTTCTAAACAGTTTCTAAATTAACTAAACTAACTGTTTCTAAATTAACCAGTTAAAATACTTACAAATCCAGATTGTCTAACAAACTCTGGCAAACTGAATTCAAGTATCCAGTTTCAGTTGCATTGTGAGACACATCGAAAACAAAGAGGTACACTGGAGGTTGAGGTGGTCGTAACTGAAGGAGAAAAAGGATCTAATTAAATACAGTTAAAAGGATTTAATTTAAATTTACTGTTCGTCATGTCTACATATAGCAAAACAATAAAATAAACCTTACTTATAGATCAAGTGGAGACTATAATAATAATAGATGAAGAGAATAATATAGAAAGTTTTTTTCAGATGCATACTTAGAAAAAGGAAAATGAGAATATGATTGTCATCTGTCAGAAGAGTGTTTTTTCTAGGACAGGAAGGAGAATACATATAATCAGAAAGGTTTTAGGGGACCTCGCTGGCGGTCCAGTGACTATGACTCTGTGCTCTCAATGCAGGGGTCCAGGGTCCAATTTCCAGTCAGGCAACTAGATCCCACATGCCAGAACTAAAAGAGCCTGCATGATGCAACTAAGAGCTGGTGCAGCCAGATATTAGGTTGGTACAAAAGTAATTACAGTTTTGCATTGTTGAACTTTGTTTTGCCATTTGATATTGGAAAAATTTTTAAGTAAATGTGGTTATGTTACACATCATTTGCACATTTCTTGCTTTATATTTTTTGCTAATAAATTATTACTTGTTAATTTTGTATGTATTTTAGACTATGGAAATTGTTATTAGACAAAAAGCGAATTCATGCAATTTTCTTACTGGAGTTCAAAACGGGTCATAAAGCAACAGAGACAACTCACAACATCAACAATACATTTGGCCAAGGAACTGCTAATGAACAGTGCAGTAGTGGTTCAAGAAGTTTTGCAAAAGAGATGAGAGCCTTGAAGATAAGGAGCACAGTGGCCAACCACTGAAAGTTGACCACACCCAACTGAGCGCAATCATCAAAGCTGATCCTCTTACAACTACACGAGAAGTTGCCCAAGAGCTCAATGTCGACCATTCTATGATCGTTTGGCATTTTAAGCAAAATGGAAAGGTGAAGAAGCTCAATAAGTGGGTGCCCTCATGAGCTGACTGCAAATCAAAGAGGCTGTCATTTTGAAGTGTCATCTTCTCTTATTCCATGCAACAAACACGAACCGTTTCTCAATCGGATTGTGACCTGAGACGAAAAGTTGATTGTATACAACAATCAGCAACTATCAGTTCAATGGTTGGACCTAGAAGAAGCTCTAAAGCACTTCCCAAAGCCAAACTTCCACCATATAAAGGGTCCTGGTCACTATTTGGTGGTCTGCTGCCATTCTGATTCACTACAGCTTTCTGAATTGCAGTAAAACCATTAGACCTCAGAAGTATGCTCAGCAAGTCGATGAGATACACTGAAAATAGCAACACCTGCAGCCCGCATTGGTCAACGGAAAGGACCTAATTCTTCACAACAATGCCCAACCACCTGTCACACAATCAACAAAAGTTGAACAAATTAAGCCACAAAGTTTTTGCCTCATCTCCCATATTCACCCGACCTCTCGCCAACCAACTACCACTCCATCTTAACAACTTTTTGCAGGGAAAACGCTTCCACAACCAGCAGGAGGCAGAAAATGCTTTCCAAGAGTTCGCTGAATCCTGAAGCATGGATTTTTATGCCACAGGAATAAACAAACTTATTTCTTCTTGACAAAAATGTGTTGTAGCAGTTCCTATTTTTATTAATAAAGAACTGGTTGAGACTAGTTAAAATGATTTAAAATTCAGGGTCTGGAACCATAATTACTTTTTCACCAAGTTNTTTTTATGCCACAGGAATAAACAAACTTATTTCTTCTTGACAAAAATGTGTTGTAGCAGTTCCTATTTTTATTAATAAAGAACTGGTTGAGACTAGTTAAAATGATTTAAAATTCAGGGTCTGGAACCATAATTACTTTTTCACCAAGTTAATTAATAAATAAATATTTTTTAAAAAGAAAACCTCTTGAGAGCATTGGCAATGTTCAATTTCTTGACCTGGGTGGTGAAACAGTGGTATTATGATTACTTGGTAACCTATATATTCATGTTTCATAGGCTTTCATCATATTTCACAATTTATAGAAATTACAGTTCTGAAAATGACAAATCAAGTCAACTTGAGCTGGTTATTTAACCAACACATTTCAACCAGTTGCAGAAAAATGTACAAGTATATTTTAAACTTGCAGAAAAATGTACATTTTTTAAATTGCAGAAAAATGTACAAGTATATTCTAAACTTCCAAGCTCAAATATTTGCCTTCAATTCAATAAAAAGCATCAAATAATCACACTTAGAACTTGATGTCTAGTATACTTTTATATTTTTTTGCACATATCACTTGCCAAATTCATAGAATCTGCTGTCCAAGAAGTGAATCTGGAAAAAGCAACATCTCTTGCAGACCTAGGCAAGTTTCCAAATTTAAAGGAAGCCATTTTTACAAAAGCTAAGGGGTAAAGAAACGGAGGAAAGCCAATTAAAAAAAATAAATGCTTCTGGTTTTTTGGCTTTAACTCAACAAAGGCACAGCTACATAAAGAAAGCTATTAACAGCCATATTAACAGCCATTTAAGTGTCACAAAAACGTTTTCTATACTGAAATTTCCATGTGGTGAAACAGACTGAGTCCTCATAATTTCTATACTAAAATGGCCCCAATTGACCAGATAGAGACTATCCCATAAAAATACACTAAAATAAAAACAGGATGAACAGTGCTTAATTAAGAGTTGTTTGTGATGATCAAAAAGATATATGTGCTTTGTAAAATGGATAGTACTAATAAACTATCTTTTCAAATGCAAGAACTCAGATACTCACACAAGTGTATGTATAAGTACTTACAAGAGGATACACATCACATTATTATTTATAATANGATCAAAAAGATATATGTGCTTTGTAAAATGGATAGTACTAATAAACTATCTTTTCAAATGCAAGAACTCAGATACTCACACAAGTGTATGTATAAGTACTTACAAGAGGATACACATCACATTATTATTTATAATAGCAAAAAACTAGGAGAGACCTAAAAGTATACTAGTATGATCCCAATATTCTATTGCAGATTTCTCAATGGATACCCAAGAAACATAAACGGAACTTCGCATATACTTTTACTTTCCAAACTTACCCTTATATACAAATTAACTATGTTTATAATGAACAGGATAACTTTTATAAATTAAAAATATAAAATTTTATTAAAGAACTATATGGTATATTTAAAACCTAGTATTATGAAATATCTATGCTATATAAAAAGTGAAACTTTACCATGTATTCTGAAGGAGCCATAAACTCAATTGTAGCATTTTGAACTTCAGGTCTTCTGTGAGGTTCTCCATAGACTCTGGTCAAAGGGTTGTACATGAATTCTTCAGGAACTACGTGAATTAACAACATACACTGTTAAACCTGAAAGGATTACGTTTAATACAACTTGCATTTGGTTGTTTTCTTAATTTAGGGATTCATATATGATTCAATATAAACTAAATATTAAAAGCTAAATGCACTTTTTATTTTTAACTTGGCCATGCTGTGAGGCATGCGGGATCCCAATCAGGGATTGAACCTGCTCCCCCTGCAATGGAACCAGAGTCTTAACCACTGGATTGTCAGGGAAGTCTGGGTTAAATATACTTTATTTTTGAGTTCCATTAAGTTTCTCTCCATAATGAATAGCACTAAGTATGTTTTACTTTTACAATTACAAGTACTATGACTTTTCCTATTTTCTAATACCCTTTTTCTCTTAATTCCTGGAAAGCTACTTTCCTAAAATAGTTTAAGAGGATGATAAAAACTCATTAGGTGATAATTATTTTCTTAACGAAAGACTAAACTTTGTCTTAATTTCACAGTGGTACAAAGATATTAACATGTGACGTCATTTACAGACTCTGGTTGCCCCTGGAAAGCTACAGCAAAAATACTTCAAAGTATTTTTAGGGTTATCAGGTATGGGGCATGGCGAGTTTCAAAAGTTATTAAGACCTCTATGGAATATCAGCTGCCTTCTGCTTATAAAACACTAGTGCTCCAATATTTTCTAAATTATCATTGCATCTGTCTTATCAATAACTGTTTAAAAATTCAAATCCCAATATATGCTGAAAGGTAAGCTACAGTTCATAAAATGCTCTGGGCTGCATATGAAAGTGACTTCAACTTTTATTACAATTTAATTTCATATACCAAAGCACATATATATAAGATTTTAAAAGTGTATTAAACACTATACATACAGATATTTTCTGAATTATTACAGAGTAAAAAGAATGCTCTTTTTCTACCCTCATTTTCTTCTACTCTAAAAATACAAACAGTAAAAGTGGTTTTCAAAAATCTCAGAAGCTCCTCTATTTCCCAATGCTTAATGAAATCTCCTTCTAAATAGATTTTTAGAAAAATTGAAAACTTAAATTTTCAATGTGGATATCAGCATGCCCTTTTTCCTTCTCTAATTCTAACAGAATGTTGTTAGTTAGGTGATATTTCTCAGTATATAAATAGTGAAACAGTTACTGAAGGATATCTCCTCCTCATCAATTACTGAAAAAACTACATTCAACTAACCTTCTAGCACTGCCCACCTCCCTTCATACAGCAGTGAATGAAGCTAATGGCAGCTATTCTGTGGACTTATTTTCTTTCACCCTAGAGAAAAGGCATGGGACAATTTCTAAATAAAAATATTTCTTAAATTATAGGCTTAAATAATACCATGAAATATGCCATTTATTATATGCCCAATATAATAAATGTAAAAAAGTGGTATCAAAGTAATATTACCATATTTTTTTGCTTAAGAAATATGTAATCATTTATATATTAAGTATAAATGCCTAGAAAAAAGTAAAAAGAGTTATATATGAGTGGAAGGATTACACATAAATAAGACAANAAAAAAAAAAAAAAAAAAAAGAAGAAGAGAGAGAGATTAAGAGGCAGCATCCCAGGCAGAGGGTGGAGGATAGGTAATAGCACAAAGGCAGGATAATTCAAGTGTGATACAAAATCAATTCAGTTTGTCTCATAAAACTGAATCTCACAGCTTCAGTTATCTCACCCATAAGTGAGTTCTAAACAGTATTCTTTGGAGGCCTGGAAGGTCCAAGAAAGGCCTCAGATGAAACTGAGAGAGGGGGGCAACTATTCAAGGAAAGAACCTTGTTGATTTATTTGAGACCAATACATTTCTCACTCTTCTAATATCTTAACCATTAATGTTTCACCTTTATCCTTTCTCTATACAGGACTCAACAAAGTGTCATTCGAAGAGAGGATTCGGCAGCTTAAAACTTTTAGAAACCACTAAACTTGACAATTCCTTCCAGGTCGACAATCTACAACTATTTCTTGGACATGTTATGAGCATCAAATTAGATAACTGTGAAATGTTCCAGTTTCACATTACTGTTAGTTTTCCTACAGTGATCCACACTGAAATAAGCCTAGCCCAGAGAATTACCATCAGGACTGGCATTNTGGTCGACAATCTGCAACTATTTCTTGGACATGTTATGAGCATCAAATTAGATAACTGTGAAATGTTCTAGTTTCACATTACTGTTAGTTTTCCTACAGTGATGCACACTGAAATAAGCCTAGCCCAGAGAATTACCATCAGGATTGGCATTGTTGTTAGAAATAAATGTGCTCTAGTAAAAGTATAAGGATTTCAATACAATAGAACTCCCCCCCCCCCGCCTTCTTTTTTAATAGTTTATAATGTCTGTTCAGGGTCAAGGAGAAAAAAGATACTGTTCTATGTAGTCATTCAGGACCCATATTGCCTGAAGCTTTGCTGTCTTCGATGTGTGTGTGCACGTTCACTTAGTCATGTCCAACTTTTTGCAACACCAGGTACTGCAGCCCACCAGGCTTCTCTTTTTATGGAATTTTCCAGGCAACAATACTTAAGTGGGTTGCCATTTCCTACTCCAGGGGATCTTCTGACCCAGTAATGGAACCCATGTCTTCATTGACAGGCTGGCTCTTTACCACTATACCACCTGGGAAGCCCAGTCTCTTCGATATGTGACAACTAAGTCTTCTCAGGTTATCATTATTGCCAGTCTAGCCAAAAGGAGAAGAAAAGAGCAGGGAGAAAAATTTGAGGGAACTTTTATGATTCAGGATATGACGTAGTACCTATAATGTCTATTTTCATTTCATTAGAGAGCACATGACCTGATTACATACCAGGTTGGGACATGTAGTAGTACCAGTTGGAAAATGACAGGTGCTATGGAATTTGTGCAGTTAAATATTTAGACAAATGACTGTCTCTGCCTCAGGGTCATATTCAAACATATGCCTCCAGGATAGGCCAAAAGTACTGTTTTTTATAATAGCAAAAATCTATGAGGTTGTGAGTAGAGGGTGTGTATAGGTGGAAGGACAAGAGTGAGTTCAATGGTGTAGCAGAGAGAAGAAAAGATAGAAGTAAGAGAAAGGTACTAGGATTTTCTCACATATTTTAGGAAACCTAAATTTTTCTGCTTGTGCTAAGATTTTGTGATATTTCACAATAACAGAGGAATAGTCAAGAATCCTAAATAAATTCCAGGGCCACAGGTGGGCACAGACCTCAAAAGAACTAGAAGCAGTACACCTACATGAGGCTTCATGAAATTGGAAAGAGCATCTGTATGGGAGCTTCAAGATGTACACATGCTGCAAAGGCAATGAAATCTAAAAAGGGAGATCTTAAACTTTCACCATTACAAAAGAAGTGAAGGACAATAAAAGTTTGGAGCTTGATGGCAAAGACAAAGAATTTTACCAAGGTCATGTTTGGGTAAGAGAATTGCTATTTAATGTATTCTTTACTATACAATAAACTTGTTAGTATGACTCTGTGCCAAGGGCACTTTGAAGATATGTTTGACGTGAAAATAAAGGATATGACTCTTTTTTAGGATGCCTATGAAGTGAAGTGAAGTCGCTCAGTCGTGTCCGACTCTTTGCGACCCCATGGACTATAGCCTACCAGCTCCTCAGTCCATGGGATTTTCCAGGCAAGAGTCCTGGAGTGGGTTGCCATTTCCTTCTCCAGGGGATCTTCCCGATTCAGGAATTGAACCTGGGTATCCCACATTGTAGGCAGACGCTTTACGATCTGAGCTACCAGTGAAGCCCTTACAACTAATAGTAAGAGATTCATGGAAAATATCACACATCCTTCTCATGAAAGAGATAGTTATCATGAGATAAGAAACAAAATCAGGTGTATAGTGGGTTACTGATGAGTGAAATGGAAGGGAACATGCAAATTGTGTTTTTGAAGACTTGAAAGCTCTTTCATAGAAGAGGAACTACATTTGCTCTTTGGAACGCAAAAGGTAGAGCCACCAAGAAACAGTGGAAATTTAGAGGAATTGAGTAGGTTGTTTTACAAACAAACTTCTCTTTGTGTTTCAAAGATAGAGGGAAGCCTCAGGAGAAAACTTACACTCTTGTTAAGCAGAAGGTTGCAGGCAAATTCCAGTTGACCATTTGGAAGGAATGCAGCAGAAGGGGGAGATGGATATTAGAGTACAGAGAGTTAGAAACGCTTTAAGCTTCCTTCAAATCTTAAAATTATCACTTCATGACAGAAATACAACAGAAACAAATTCATGCAGGCCTTAAAAATAATGCAGATGTGCTCCGTCATATTTCTCTTTTATGGAACAAGTGTTTTGTTTTGTTTGATTTTTCTTTTTACTTTTTTAAAAGTTTGTGCAAAGATGATACAATATAAATCAACCTACTTTAATGACATTAGACACTATAATCTGTTACTTAATCCTTACTTAAGAGAGAAAAAAATATATTTTCTGTAGAGCGTAGAGATATTCCTACAGGCATTTACTTAGTTCTAAAACTGAGGTGAGGGAAGTTATTAATATACCTACTTTATAGGCAGGATACAAAGCATAAAACTATTTGCTTAAGGCAAGACACCAAGTCAGTGGAGGAAAGAGAAAATATCTCACCTTTGACTCTGTTTTGGTGTTCTGAGTCCTCATAGCAGCTGAATCCTAAAAATGTGACTTTTATGTTGATTAGTGTTATTTTAAACTATGAGTTCAGAATTATTGGCCTGAAGCTTCAAACTAAAGAAAACAAAAATAAAGACAACTTTTCACTGTCCAGGGAAAGAAAAGTTTTAAAGAAACAGAAATTGGAACTTCCCAATAACAAAAAAAGTCTTTGTCATATATAGAATATTGATTAAATACATCATCTTTGCTTTGTTATTCTATAATACTAAACAGCTTTTTCAAAAAGTTTTTAACTCACGTTTATTTCAGAAGTTCAGGAAGCTTGTGTAGCACTTTTATTTTTATGCAACTAGCTTTGCTTCTGCTGAGTTTTCAACTTCTGCTGCTGCTAACCTAGTTTAAAGCATCATCTATCCCCTGAACTATTGCAATACTTTCTTAAAGAAACAAGTCAAACCCTTCAGTATTCAATCCATGAGTGGCTGCCTGGAGAAACATTCAAAATTATAGACTTGTATATGTGACTTTGTCCAAAAAGCTTGAATGCCCTTCTGCTAAAAACAAAGCTCCTATTAAATACAAGTTAAGTCCAAATTCCTTAGCTTAACATTAAGCTCAACAAGTTGGTACCAAAATATCTTTAAAAAATCTTTTCTTCCAGTAATTTTTTATACCTTATTATGCCTTCATAGTCCAGTTATATGAGGGCACTTAATACTCATTTTAAATAGTTATTTTAAATATATTTTTCTGAAAGCCCTATATTTTCACATTACAAGCTTCATATATGCTTTACCAATTTCTTCTCTATGCATCAAGCTTGATTCAAATCTAAAGTCTTCTTGTAAACCGTCCACGAACCATTAAGCAGCCATGAAATTGTCTTTCTTCCTTTTATTTCTGTTATATGTTATAAACAGTATCATAGAACATCTACTGCTGATTATTTTGTTTTAGAATCATTTATACAAATGTCACTGACTCAATGGACATGAGTTTGAGCAAACTCCAAGAGACAGTGAAGGACAGGAAAGCCTGCCATACTGCAGTTCATGGGGTCAGAGAGTTGGACATGACTGGGCGACTCTACAGCAATAATGTAAGTATCTGTGGCTCTCTATCAGTTAGTGTCCAGTCAAGAAAATGTAAAACACACCAAATATTTAACAGAAAAAATGTACATAATTATTTGGTTATTGAGTATTAGAAGATTAAAAAGGCAAAACAAAAAACATTGGGATAATAAAGAGCTATTTCTTTCTGGAAGAAGCAACCATTCTTGGAAATTAGGTTAAAGAAAGGGAAGAGATAGATGTTCTTAAAACTTTACACCTTGGAGGAGGCTCTTCAGAGGTGGGGCCTAGCCCTTTTTTGAGAAGTTGCTGCTCAGCTGTGCTGGGACCTCAACATCTCAGAGGAGAGAATGTGAAGCTGGCACTCAGACTACTGGTGCTGTATCTGAGGGAGCACAATGAGATCAGTTCTGGAGTGAAGAGAGAAGACTAGAAAGTGGCTGTCAACTGCCACTGCCAGAATTAAACTGATGCTGCTGGTATGTGTGGACAGGAACAGAGAACAGCATACTGTGGGACTCAGCTCCTCATTTTTTTCTAGCACTCCTCATTAGCAGATCTATCAGGGAGACTTTTAGGCAAAGCAGAAACATGACTTTCACAGCCCAGTGAAAACGTCACAAAGAAAGCATGTAAGAGTGAGGTTGACACAGAAAAACAGAGTATCATAAACCAACACATTTCCACAAGACTTTGCATTCCCACAGGACCAAATCATGTCTGGCTATCCATATGTTCCCTGTTGAGCATATCATAGTACTTACCACGTAGTTGAAAATCAATAAATATTTTATTTGAAATCTACGTAAGTTCTTGATTATTTGAGTCACAGATATCTCAAACGTAAAATTTTAAAAACACAGTACCTTCTAGAACTAAAAGGTAGAATGATATAAAATAAATTATGTAAAGAAATGAGAATTTTTAATAAAATTTTACACTTCCATTTTCTGTTATGCTATAGTTAGTTAGGAGACCATTACAGATAAATACAATAGATCTTTCCTAGTGTTAAGGATACACTGGTTTTCCAGGGGAAAAAGATTAGAAGAGCATTCCACTGTGTTACTAGGCCTTTTTCTTGATACTCTCTGCAATCTTTTTTAAGTATGAAAAAGTTCCAGCTGTTCTGGATATGCAAAAATAAAAGAGATGTCTCTGAAATGAACTAAAGATAATAATTCTGAGAAAATAAGAATGAGATATTTAGAAGGTGGAATGAAGTAGATAAAATATCTTAAGTATACATTTCTGGGCTTCCCTGGTGGCTCAGTGGTAAAGAATCTGCCTGCAAGGCAGGAGTTGCAGTAGATATGGGTTGTATTCCTGGGTCAGGAAGATCCTCTGGAGGAGGGGATGGCAACCCACTCACCCACTCCAGTATTCTTACTTGGAGAATCTGATGGACAGAGTATCCCGGTGGGCTACCATCCATAGGGTCAGAAAGAGTCAGACATGACTGAAGCAACTTAGCATGCATGCACATACATCTCTAACATGATATTAATCTTACATCTCAGGAGCTAATTTGGGCTAGTAAGACATTGTAGATAACATGGAATTGAGATGGGGAGTATCATCTAAAGAACAAGAGATCTAAGTAAATTAAACCTCCATAATTGTATCTTTTGATAAAAAAATACTTCTCCATATTTAAGCAGAGCATGAGAGATATTTCCTATAAAGTACCATTTATTGTGGCAAAGCATATGATATATTTGCTATCTTAGGCATTCAGCGGAGAAGGCAATGGCACCCCACTCCAGTACTCTTGCCTGGAAAATCCTGTGAACAAAGGAACCTGGTAGACTGTGGTCCATGGGGTCCCTAAGAGTCGGATACAACTGAGCAACTTCCCTTTCACTTTTCACTTTCGTGCATTGGAGAAGGAAATGGCAACCCACTCCAGTGTTCTTGCCTGGAGAATCCCAGAGACGGGGGAGCCTGGTGGGCTGCAGTCTATGGGGTCGCACAGAGTCGGACACGACTGAAGTGACTTAGCAACAGTAGCGGTAGGCATTCAGAAAAAAAGAAAGAGAGGGAAACAAAGTGAGAAAAAAAACTTCAGTATGTGCACATCTGTATGGTAAATATTTGGTACTGAAGTATTGCAATTTCTACATCAATATTCCTAAATTCTTCAATCAGATCAACACAGAAAACATCTTTATTTCTCTTTACTGAACTTCCATGTACTTTACAAATAAATAATCAAACAAATCCCTACATATAAAATTGCATAGCAATAAAATAACTGAAAATTTATGAAGCCTTTAATGCTAGTCATTTGAGGCAAGTCCTACATAAAATTATTTTTCACAACATTCCCATGATGAAAGTACTATTATGTTATAAGGAAAATACCTGGTGCATAAAGATATTGTGTTAATAATTAATAAATAGACAAATCACTAAATTCCAGTTTTACAGATGATATTCTAAGCTATGAAGGAAAAGTTGCTCCATGTTCTATTATTTAACATGTTCTCAGTATTTAGGTTCTGTTTAAAGAAAAACAATTCTGAGATGAAGTTTTGGTATGATTTAAATAGTTAATGTTTAAAATCACATGTTCACTGTAGAAAGAAAGTTTTCCCTATTTGAGATAATGTGTTGCAGAATAGTAGTAGCAATGGTCTTCACATTAAGAATGGCAGTATTATAAAGTACTCAGTATATTCAGTATAGAAAGACAACCAGTATAGTAAGAAAACCACTGCATCTTATTCCTCATTTGATTAAGGCAAGCCATGTCTATTTCCAAGAATGATTTTAGCTTATCTATGGAAAAAAGGAGGATGATAGCAAAAAGCTTATATTTCTCTATGTGTTTTAATATATTAGACTAATCTCCTAAGTATGTTTTTAAAGTCACTTTTTCTGACCATTTATCTCTTTTCCCCTTGCTCAATCTATGGTTCTAAGCTATGTATGTCAACTCCTAACCATTCATACAGATCTTATTCAGAGCCTACCTTTTTCATGAAAAGGTTTGTTCTTGATTTTTTTAGCTCCAATAGGTATATACTTCCTGTGAATGCTTATTGCCTTCCAACTCTGACTTTTGAGGGGTGCATTTTGGCATATTCTTGTATAATGAATAACTGAAATTGAAGCTCAATTAGTAGCTAAATCAGTTCCTGAATGGCTTAAACTGTCTTCCAGAAAGAAAAGTAAATTATACATGAAGGAAGACAGCATCATTCAGAGCTTTATTAATTTTTAAAATTTTATCCACATTTTCTAGCACTCTATCAAAAACAATCAGCCACACAGAACTGACTGAAAATCAAGAGAAAATAACAAGAAGAAATGCATGAGAATTTAGATTTTAAAATCAGAACTATACCTTAAAATTACTTATATGTTAATTAATGTTTACAAATTGTTTCATAAATTAAAGAGCTAGTCATGAGAGTTGAGTAAAATGTATAAAAAAATGAATTATTCAGAAATTCTGTTGTACACATTGAAGTGAAGTCGCTCAGTCGTGTCCGACTCTTTGCGACCCTATGGATGCCAGGCTTCTCCATCCATGGGATTTTCTAGGCAAGAGTACTGGAGTGGGTTGCCATTTCCTTCTCCAGGGAACTTCCCGACCCAGGGATCGAACCCAGGTCTCCCACATTGTAGACACACGCTTTACCACTAGGGGAGTCATTACTTAAAATATAATGATTTGATGCTCCCTGCATGGACATACTAATGTATTAGGCCCAGTCAATGAAAAGAATTTGATGTGGAAGATAAGATTGTAGAAATATCTGGACTAAAGCATGGAGAGACAAAGGAAATGATGCAAAATGCAAAACAAATCCAAAGATAAATATAATGATTCGATGCTCCCTGCATGGACATACTAATGTATTAGGCCCAGTCAATGAAAAGAATTTGATGTGGAAGATAAGATTGTAGAAATATCTGGACTAAAGCATGGAGAGACAAAGGAAATGATGCAAAATGCAAAACAAATCCAAAGATAAATATAATGATTCGATGCTCCCTGCATGGACATACTAATGTATTAGGCCCAGTCAATGAAAAGAATTTGATGTGGAAGATAAGATTGTAGAAATATCTGGACTAAAGCATGGAGAGACAAAGGAAATGATGCAAAATGCAAAACAAATCCAAAGATAAATATAATGATTCGATGCTCCCTGCATGGACATACTAATGTATTAGGCCCAGTCAATGAAAAGAATTTGATGTGGAAGATAAGATTGTAGAAATATCTGGACTAAAGCATGGAGAGACAAAGGAAATGATGCAAAATGCAAAACAAATCCAAAGATAAATATAATGATTCGATGCTCCCTGCATGGACATACTAATGTATTAGGCCCAGTCAATGAAAAGAATTTGATGTGGAAGATAAGATTGTAGAAATATCTGGACTAAAGCATGGAGAGACAAAGGAAATGATGCAAAATGCAAAACAAATCCAAAGATAAATGAGATATGGGGAAGAGGTTCATATAAGACTGAAGATTAAGAGAGGGAAAAAAAGACAGACTAGGCCAGAGTCATGAATTTTTCAAAATTAATAACAACTATATTAAGCTTAGCAGAATACATACAAAGAAAATCACACTTATGTATATTATAGCAAAACTTTTGAAAACTAAATACAAAAATAAAATGTTAAAGCAGCCAGGGACAAGCAAGTTGGAATCAAAGAACTGCGGAATTTTACAAATGATTTTAAACAATAACAATGAAAATCAGAAATCAGTGGAATGATATATTTAATGGCTAAAAAAAAAAATACCTGTCAAACTACAATTATTTACCTGATGGAAAGTCCTTTAAAAAATGAAGGTGATATCAAAGGTATTTTTCAAACAAGCAAGAATTCATCACCAAGAGACTACACTAAAGGAAATGGCAATAAGATTCATAAATCATTATGAAAAGAATGGATTAGTCAATAAATGGTATAGTTTGTTATCCATATAAAATTCATGGGACTCTCTATTCATACCATATACAGAAATAAATTTCAGATGATTAAAGACCTAATGTGAAAAAAAATCTTTAATTTTTTAGGAGAAATATATGGAAGTCTCTGCAACTGCATGACAGGGAAAGATGTCTCAAATACAGATCCTCAAAATAAGATAAATATGTTTATAATAATAGTAAACCTTTCTCTGAATAAAAATTCTCCATAAACTAATAAGGCTACAATAAATCATATATTGGAAGAAAATGTATATATTGCACACAACTGATAAAATTATTATTCAATGCATATCAATAATTTCTATAAAGCTATAGGAAAAAAAGAAAAACTTCTCAGTAGAAAAATCAAAAGCATACATTAAAAAGCAATTCAAAAACAAAGAAATCTGAGTTAGCTAAAGCAAATAGACAAAAGAAAAAGAGAACTAAAAAATGCCCAAGTTAATGAGAAATCAAGAAAATTGTTTAAAACAGTAAGGTATGAAGGACTTCTGCTTCTACTCAAGATGGAATAAGAAGGGTTGGGTTTACTTTCTCTCGCAACAAGTGAAAAAGCAGACAAAGCACAAGATACTTCAGTGTAAAGACTGAATACAAGCCAAAGGAGGACATTAAATCTTTAGAGATGGGTGCCACAGGAGCTACTTCTCGAGTGTATTGACTTGAGAAAGTTTCTAGGTCTTCTTGTAGTGATGAAATACCTAGGTGTAGTAGTAGAATGAAAGTGAAAGTGAAGTTGCTCTGTCGTGTCCGACTCTTTGCCATCCCATGGACTGTAGCCTACCAGGCTCCTCTGTCCATGGGATTCTCCAGGCTAGAATAGTGGATTGGGTTGCCATTTCCTTCTCCAGGGGATCTTGCTGACCCAGGGTTTGAACCCAGGTCTCCTGCATTGCAGGCAGACGCTTTAACCTCTGAGTAGTTGTCCTCAAAGATGTCCATTTCCTAATCCACTGAATCTGTGTGAATATATTAACTTACAAGCAAAGGATCTTTGTAGATGTTAATTAAATAAAGAACTTTAATGTGGGGAGATAATCCTGGATTATCTGCATGAGCCAGATCTAATCACATGAGTCTTTTAAAATCAGAAATTTTCCCGGTTCAGTTCTGAGATAGAAGGAGATGTAACTATGGAAAAATGGCTAAAGAAATAAAGATGTAATATTGTTGGCTTTAAAGATGGAAGAACGGAACATAATCCAAGGAATTTGGGCATCCTCTGCAAACTGGAAGTCAAGGAGAGGGTTCTCCCTGGAGCAACCTGAAAGGAACTCAGCCTTGCTGACTCCTTGGCTTTAGCACAGTAACACTCATGTTGGACTTTTAACCTACAGAACTGTAAGATCATAAATTTGTGTTGCTTTAAGTTACCAAGTTTGTGGATATTTGCTTTAGTAGCTTTTTTTTTTTTTTTTAAGTTAAGTTGCTTCAGTTGTGTCCGACTCTTTGCCACCCTGTGGACTGTAGCCTGCCAGGCTCCTCTGTCCATGGGATTCTCCAGGCAAGAATACTGGAGTAGACTGCTGCACCCACTTTGAGGGGATCTTCCTGACCCAGGGATTGAACTAGCTCTCATGTCACCTGCATTGGCAGGTAGGTTTTTTACCACTAGTGCCTGGGAAGCCCATAGTAGCAACAGGAAATCAATAAGCCGGAAGAAGCCTCTCAGACTTCCTGAGAGTCTAGGAAGACCAAGGTAGCTAAACTTCCTAAATAGGAGAAAGCTGCACACATAAAGATTTACAGATCTCTGCAGAGAGTCTGCTTATGCATTCAGCTTAGAAATGATCTGTACATGTATTTAAGAAAAATATCTGAGGTTGAGGAAATAGCCACAGCATTAAAGGAAATAATATCTAGTATTCAACACAGCTGTGAATACTGCTATCTCTCACCAGCTAGAATGGAAAATCTACAAGACATTAGGTAGAACACACAGATGGATCTTACTTTAATGATGGGTAATTAATAGCTAAAATGAGTGCTGCTCAGAGTGGTATAATATCACTTGAAGTTAGACAGTGATAAGTTAAAGATGTAAACTATAAATCCATAAGCAATACCTAATTTAAGAGACATAGAGTATATAAGAAAGTGGAGATAAAATGGAATTATAAAGAAATAATTAATTGAGAAGGTTGAAATGAGCAAATGGTAAAAAAAGAGAGAGAGAGAGAGATGGGACAAAGAGAAAACAAGGATCAGTTTATTGATTTAAGTGTAATTATATAAATGAACACATTAAATGAAAATGGACTAAAAGCATCAACTAAAAGGCAAAAACTCTCAGATTGGAAGAAAAAGCAGAACCCAACCATAAGCTACCTACAAGAAGTACACTTCACATTTACAGACACAAGCAAAAGTTAGAAAAAGATAATGCTGGCACTAATCAAGAGAAAGCTGGGATGGCTATATTAATATAAAACTGGATTATATATAAAAGTATATTACCAGGAATAGAAAATTATTCAATAATAATAAGTAAGCAAATTTATCAAGAAATAAATCTGAATATCATTAATAGGGCTTCCAGATATGCCGGGGTCCAGCCCCGGTGGATCCAGGGTGATTTGAAGGTGGGGATGGAATCAGAGTCCTAGGAAAAAACTTAATTACAGATATATAGAGAGATTAGAAACGGATAGTGTAGTAGGAAATATTGGTGGAGAAAAAGATGCTAAATAACTTGGTTTATGTGGAATACCAATCACCACCTATGAAGGCCACAGGCGTCTTTCTGTTCTCCCGAAGGAGAGGAGGCACTGAGGCCTCCCCAGTCTGATCTCAGAAGCCCAGGCAGAATTAGCAGGCTTGGTGAGTATCCACATTTCAGATGGGAATTCAGCCAGGAAAACGGGGAGCAAGAAAGAAACAACATGGGGGAATCAGTCTTTCCAGAAACCGATCCAATTTCTTTATTTTTAAAGTTTGTTTATATACATTTTGTTATACATAGGGATGAATACAGAGTCATGCGGGGGTCGGCAGACCTGACCCTTGTCACAATCAAGTGCTTCATATAAAATTATACAAAGGTCTTATGGGTTTTACATCATCTGGCCATGAGGCCTGCTGACATTTTATGGTCCTTTCTGATACCAGTCAGTTAACCAGAAAACTTATTTTTCCAGGGGTGATTTTTTCTTAAATCAGGCACCACTCCTATAGAGTGTAGTGAGTTACAACTAGGAAAGGAATTTACTTAACCTAAGATTTAACATGATTAATCTTAAAGGTTAATACTCATTTCTCCTATATGCTAGTTATATTCATTATAAGGGCAGGGAATATGGAGATTTAGCAGCAAACATCAGCCCAACAAATGAAAACCTTTCACCAATGTTCCCTTTAAGATCTATTTAGTCTCAAGATAGTGATAAAGTTACATTTTTACCTAGCAAGGACACAGTGATTTATAACAAATTACAGTGGTCTATAATAAAAAAGAAAATTCATTAACTCAAAAAGTCTAGTATTGCTAACATTAAAAACTACTATATTTCCTTTTCTAAATTCCAAATACATTGATTAATATATTCCCAGGTTCTAAGGATATGGAGGCCTGGTGGCAATCATTGACTCTACAATGAGAAAAGCCTTATGCTAATACTCCAAACTCTCCATGCTGTTTATGGTTGAGAGGTTGTCACACAAGCTAGTCTGGCAGCAGAGAGGTTTGACTTGAGACACCCTTGTCACACCCAGGGCAGGGAATTAGCAGTAATTATTGGCACATGAAAAAACCCTTCACCAATATAATTCCTAATTAACCCACTAATATTATACTTATAATCTTCTAACTTCTCAAAAGAGTCTGTATTTAGAAAGTTTTAAAGCATCTCGTGCCTTTCACAGTTGGGAGGCTGTAAACAATCACATGTGCCGGACGAACCTGATCAGGCAGGCCAGAGAAACTTCAGAGGAGTTTGCAAGTTGAAATACTCTTGTCACACCCAGGAATTTTTATTGACTTGGAGCTGCAAGTTAACTCCTTCTCTGAGAGAAACGGTTATGGGAGAGAGCTCCCCGTAAAGTCAGAGGTGTAGGTGAGAGCATGAAACAGACTCTGGTTTTGGGGTTGGATGCTTGAGAACAGGGGGTTTCCTGAGGCTTGATCACGCCTTTGTGTATGCCAAGCCTCCTTCCTTATGACCTTTGCCATGGGCGGAGTTCCTCACGCTGGCTCCCAGCACAGATAAAGGAAGCATCTGACAGAATTACAAGGAGAAACATACAAATCCACAGTTATAGTTAAAGATTTCACTATCCCTCTAAATAACTCATAAATACACAAGGAAAAAATAATCATATAGAAGGTCAAAAAAAGCTCCTGAAACAACTTGACTAAAGATATGGAACAAAATTTTAGCAAATCAAATACAAAAACGAATATAAGTTAAAACACATAACAACCAAATGGTTTTGTGCCAAAATGCAGTTTGTTTAATGTGTGAAAAGGAATCTATGTTTAAAACCATATTGGTAGCTTAAGTAGTAAAACACTCTTGATAATCTCAAAAAATGCAGAAAAAGTGTCTAACAAATTCAACCATCAATCCTGACAAAAGCATTCTACAATTTTGAAATAAAAGTATATAGCAAGGAGCTAACTCAACGGGTCTTAGTTGCTCAGTTCAGTTCAGTTGCCTAGTCATGTCTAACTCCTTGCAGCCCCATGAACTGCAGCATGCCAGGCTTCCCTGTCCATCAACTCCCAGAGTCTACCAAAACTCATGTCCATTGAGTCTGTGGTGCCATCCAACCATCTCATCCTTTTCTGTCTCCTTCTCCTCCTGCCCTCAATCTTTCCCAGCATCAGGGTCTTTTCAAATGAAGTCAGCTCTTCACATGAGGTGGCCAAGTATTGGAGTTGCAGCTTCAACATCAGTCCTTCTAATGAACAACCAGGATTGATCTCCTTTAGGAAGGACTGGTCGGATCTCCTTGCAGTCCAAGGGACTTCTCAAGAGTCTTCTCCAACACCACAGTTCAAAAGCATCAATTCTATGGAGCTCAGCTTTCTTTACAGTCCAAGTCTCACATCCATACATGACCACTGGAAAAACCATAGCCTTGACTAGACGGACCTTTGTTGACAAAATAATNAAAAAAAAAAAAAAAAACCCACAACTAATTTATTAAAGACAGCAATCATCATGTCTAAGGGTAAAGAAATTAATCCATGCAACTGTTGCAATATTATAATTTCCGAGGAAAAACTAGTGTAAAAAATGTGTCCAACCTGCCACACAAAATATTATGTAGTTGACAGTATTGATTTTTAAACTCTAGTGATTTTCCCCAAGACTATTCTCATTAAATTTTGCCTTTTAAACAGTATTTATTCTCTCAGTAAAAGTTTACATTGCATACACAACACTGTAAAGCAACTATACTCCAATAAAAATTGATTTGAAAAAAGCTGACACTGCAAAATCAGCATAGTAAATTTACAACGTATTTCTGAGATGAATGGTGAAGGATTGATTGACATTCTAAAAAAAAAAATCAATTAAATTATTAAGAAGTTTCTTCATGTTACATTAACAGGCTACTAAGTTCTCATAAAAGAACTATCACAAAGTAAGTTATGGTTTAAATCATATTTAAATGTTTTATTTGACTTGGCAATTATGCTATTTAAAGTTTATCCTACATATTAAAAGACCTAAAGTCTTAAAATCAAAAATCAATAAAGGCAATACAATCCTATTACCAAAAGGAGGTTGGTTATGGGAAAGTCACTTTACTTATGTACTGATTATCTCAAATGTACGTGGTCACATGTCAAGGTCCTAAAGCTTTAGGACAAAAGTAGAAGGCCTTTTTTGTTTTTCTTCCTTTTTTGAGAAACACTTTCTCAAAGCAACAGACTTTACTCTAAGAATAGAAAAACTGGGAGAATGGGTAAAACATTTTAAAGGGTAAACAATTTACAACTTAAAAAAAATACTATGGTTCACTTATTTTCTTCAGTACATCTATCCTACTCAGTACCTCCTGAATTTTTCAACAATATGTTTATTTTATCTCATTGTAAAAGTGTTTGATAATCTTTTTAACTGAAATACAAATAAAGGAATTTGTCAATGGTCAAATTCCTAAAGACAGCTCAAACAAAATTCTTGCATTATTGTAAAAGATTCTTTACCACTTAAATAATCTTCTACATTTACTTTCACTAATAAAACATACCACAAGGTCTTTAAAAGGATGAAGCAGCAGTCCCAAAGGAAGTTTGGCTTTATTCAGTAAGGCCTGAGTCTGAGGAATGCTAGTCAGTGTNAAAATTCTTGCATTATTGTAAAAGATTCTTTACCACTTAAATAATCTTCTACATTTACTTTCACTAATAAAACATACCACAAGGTCTTTAAAAGGATGAAGCAGCAGTCCCAAAGGAAGTTTGGCTTTATTCAGTAAGGCCTGAGTCTGAGGAATGCTAGTCAGTGTGCAGCGAAATAACCTATATCAAAGTAAAAATCATGTATCTGTTATTACTATGACTGGTTTGGAACAAAAAATTTTCAGAATATTTAAAAGGTACACATTGTAACACTGGATCAGATTACAAATGAAGTATTTCAACAGGTCTCACAAATTTTATCCTTTTTAAATATTTAAATCCTATTCAGAAAGAATATATTTTATATAACAAAACAGTTTTTTCTCAGCTTGTGCATAAGACAGTCTGGTCTATCAAAGGATTTACTTTTTCTTTATATAAATCTAGATTGCACTGGAATTATACCGACATGATAGACTTGAGTTTGAGTGAACTCCAGGAGTTGGTGATGGACAGGGAGGCCTGGAATGCTGCAGTTCATGGGGTCGCAGAAAGTCGGACATGACTGAGCGACTGAACTGAACCCAAACGTAAAGTTATGTGTATTACCTGAAAGCTCAGTTTTGTATTAGGTTCTAAAAAGACTGTTTATAAAGTAAAAATAAAAATTTTTTTCTAAATTAAAAAAAAAGACTGTTTAAAAATAACAATTTCAATTTATCAGAAAGTCTTCATATCTTAAAAATTTCATGAACTTAAACTCACAACCAAATTTAGAAGACAAAAGCAAACTATAATTATGTTTGCTATGAAAAATAATTTAAAATAATAGCAAATAAAGGATTATATAGAATCAAACCTCCACACTTCGGACTTTGAAAATATAATAGAGCCATCATAATGATAATGAATATCATAGTCCCATTAGAGTTGATAAGAGCAACTACCAGATCAGGCATTACAATCTTATTTCTTTACTTAGAACATTTCAAATATCAAGCAAGCAACTAACAAAGTACTGTTTTGTGCACGCAGACTACTTTCATAAATTAATACACCTGCATAGCTTGCTCAAAATACATGAAGCTCAAAAAAATCCGGAAGCCTTTTAGAACAAGTAAAATGTTAGATTCAATAAGAAGTACTGTTTGAAGCCTTACTCTGGGTTNGACTACTTTCATAAATTAATACACCTGCATAGCTTGCTCAAAATACATGAAGCTCAAAAAAATCCGGAAGCCTTTTAGAACAAGTAAAATGTTAGATTCAATAAGAAGTACTGTTTGAAGCCTTACTCTGGGTTACAGTTCAGCTTCTGGATATCTTCATGCAAATTTGGAACTGGAGGCTGCAAAGGTGTCGATGGAAGCATGTTTCTTTCTTGAAGAAGATTGATAACTCTTAGCCCCTCTGGATGTAGGCTTAATCCACTCATACTTGCAGTTAAATGATTAGCACCTAAAGGAGTCTAAAGAAATATAACTTCATAGTAAGTAGCCTTTACAATGTCTTCCATTGAAAAAAGACACATATATTAATAACAAAACTGTAATCTCGATTGCCTGGTCAATTTTTTTGGTTCTGGAGACATGTAACAGGACAAAAGTCTTATGAAATATTCATTATCATTCTAATTTGGTAAAAAATGTTCAATGTACCTTCGTAAAATGTATTCAGATGAATATAGCTTAAATCAAAAAGCAGAATACAGGTTATAAAAAAAAAAGTATACCTGAGTAAAAGCCTGTGGACCACTTGAGTAATTCAAGGAAGAGGGTGGTATTCCTGTTCCAGCTGTACTAGGCGGTGTTGTGTTCTGATAACCAGGTGGTAAGGAAGGATATGAATATCCAACACTTCGGCTCATTGTGGGATTCTTGTTAGTAGGCTGTGATGTTGCTAGAAACAAGGTAACTTTTAAGTTCTATTTTACATTCCAAAGTACTTTAAATCAACACACAGATCCATTAAATTTATAACTCCAAAATCCTTTGGGTAACTTAATACTTTAACTCATCAATTTTGTAAAATAAAACAAACACTAGCAACAAAGTAAGAGCAATGATTAAAATCTAGCTAATGTGGTCTATAGCTATAAACACACAAAGGTTAAGTTTAGTATACTTAATTTACTCTCATGTCATGTACTAAACATTGTATTCAGACTAAAATTTTAATTCAAAACAACTTTAATTAAAATATAATAAATGTTCAAATGGATAAATTTAAATAGATCTAACAGACAAAAGTACTCTATAGTCATAACATTATAATAATAAGCCCATAATCCCAATTCTAAAGTGGGGGGTGAGGGGGAACCTAACAAAAATTCTAAATCCATAGAGACGGAAAATGCTAACAGGAGATACCATTGCACAANAATGGATAAATTTAAATAGATCTAACAGACAAAAGTACTCTATAGTCATAACATTATAATAATAAGCCCATAATCCCAATTCTAAAGTGGGGGGTGAGGGGGAACCTAACAAAAATTCTAAATCCATAGAGACGGAAAATGCTAACAGGAGATACCATTGCACAACCTAATTATTAAGTTTTCTTCTCTGTTTTCTATCAGGAACATATTAAAAAAAAAAAAACTTTCATAGCATCTCACCCAAGAAGCCACCGCCTTCAATTTCATCATAATTATTGTGAACCACCATAGATCCATTATTGGTATTTGATATAATACCTAAGGAGGAAGTTTATTAACAGTATTTAAATTAGGACCAGTATTACGATTTCTACAAGATCTGATCTAGTGTTTAAAATTTATGACAATGTTCCAAATGACAAATAGCTTAAACCACATCCCAGGAAATGTCACATGTTGAAATAAAAATTTCAAATAATATAAGATTCTAAATATACAAAATATATAAAAGTTTCAAATAACTTTATAAACCTCTAAGAAGAATGGTACTTTGTGGAGTTTATAAAATTATATACAATCTGAAAGTTTTACCAGTTGCAAGAACAGCATTAAAAACTTCTAAGGAGCAGTACACACTACACTAAGTCACCAAAATCAATACTACTTAAGAATGAGGATAAATAAGGATGAGATACACTATCTGTGAGGGTAAAAACCTTTAAAAAAATACAGAACAGAGTAGAATCAAGAATTAACTTTAAAGTGATCTATAATGATTAGAACAATTGCTTTAGTCCAGCAAACTAAACTAATAATAATAATTTATCAAAAATTTATTAGCTCTAATTCAGGTATAGAAGAAATCAAATCAGTGAATAGCATCACCTCTAGCACCTACAAATAAATGTGTTAACTTTTAGCAGTCATTTTAATACCAAATAGATAAGTTTAATGACTTCAATAAAGTTAGTAACTCCTTTCCAATTCTCAAGACCACCACGGCTTTACCCGTGAGTTGATATATTAATAGAAAATCTTGGTAATCTTGTAGAAACAAACAAAAACACTGAACATATTTTTATTTTATTTATTTACTTTTGGCTGTGCTGGGTCTTAGTTACTGCACAGGTTTTTCTCTAATTGCAGCAAGCAGGGGCTACTCTCCAGGTGCTATGTGAGGGCCTCTCATTGCAGTGGCTACTCTTTTGCAGCAGATGGGCTCTAGGGAGTGTGGGCTTCAAAGACTGTGGCATGCGGGCTCAGTAGTTGCAGCTTCTGTGCTCTAGAGCACAGGCTCAGTAGTTGTGGTGCTCAGGTTTAGTTGCTGTGTAGAATGTGGGATCTTTCCAGCCAAGAGATCAAACCCATGTCTGCTGCATTGGCAGGTGGATTCTTTACCACTGAGCCACCAGGAAAGCCCTGAGCATATTTTTAGTTGGCTAAAAGTTTAAATACTTATTCTAGCTTGATTTTCAAAATTATCCTGTGAGACACTACTTTATCATTTTGTTACTCATTGTTAACACGATCCTTTTCAAATTATACACAGGTCAGTTTTTTTCCCTACTAACCATACTAAAAAAAGGAAATGGTAGAAAAAAGTACAAAAACGATAATATTGATTGCACTGAGTCGTAGAATATGGGCAGTGGCTCTTCCCCCCTCTTCATCTGTTTTCCTATTTCCAATCTTGTTACAATGGTTATAGTACACCTAAAATTCAATTTCTTACTTTACAAAACGTTTTAAGTTAATAAACATGCATTTTAAAGTTACATCTGAAGATAATTGTTTAAAACTATAAAACATGAAAATGTTTTTACATTTTACTTTTTATTTAGGCTTATAAATGTTTGTTAACAGTAACAGTGGCAATCAAAAACCTGCTTCCATGAAAAAGAGCCGATATATTAAAAATATAGCTTCAACATCATGTCCAGAAAAGCAAAAGCCCCCCTCTCACCTCCCTCTACTAAGAGATACGTGACTTTATAGCCATTATTTTTAAAATCTGCACAGTTAACAAAAAAAAGTTAACAGTGATCCCAAAGGCTAATCCACAGCCCAGAATAGAGAAAAGGAAAACTGAGTAATTTTTTTAAATCCTAAATTCCTAAGGGGCATCTCAAACCAAAACAACCAGATTTTCTGAAAAAATATGGCTTGAATGCACAGAATTCAGATAATATTAATCCTTCCACCCTGAGTCAAAACTTTAGGACTTGACTTGGTTTTTGTCCTGCTTACCTTCTTGGTTGCTAGTTGAATTAAATGTGGGCTGGGGCACAGTTCTAGGTGTCAATTTTTGAGGAGTAAGGGCCCTCACTGGAGGTGGTCCTCCAGTTGGAGGGGGGCCAAGAGGAGCTCCTGGTTGAAAAGTAGTAGGCAGAGGTGGATTCGCTAAGGGCAGTGCAGACCCTATGGAAACAATGGTTTTTCACACGTCACTTAAGAACTTAAGAAAAAGGCCAAAACAGCCTTTTACCAAATCTAAATAACTTCCAAATTTATATTTTCATTATAAACCACAAACTACTACAAGTAAGTTAACTTCTCAGATTGACTGTCTAATTTTATATGCATACTTTACACATTTTCAAATCTCTCCAACCATAATTCTTGTGTGTGTGTGTGTGTGTGTGTGTGTGTGTGTGTGTGCATGCACACACTCAGTCACTCAGTTGTATCACTCTTTGCAATCCTATAGACTACAGTTCATGGAATTCTCTAGGGAAGAATACTGGAGTGGGTTGCCATTTCCTACTCCAGGGGATCTTCCCAACAGAGGAATCAAACCCGAGTTTCCTGTGTCTCCCTCACTGGCAGGCAAATTCTTTACCACTGCACCACCTGGAAGACCACCATAATTCTTACCTGTCAATTCTTAAAACAATATAAAGTCAGGATCAAATCACTTATAGAGTAGACACAATGCCCTGTTTATTGCTTAATTTTTCATTAACTGGTCACAGAGCTTCAACAGGCCATATCAAGTATTGCAGTAGAAATTAACATGAATAAAATTTTATGGAGTACTTATCAATATAGCCCATTTGATTACCATCAATTAGGGTTAGAGTTAGCTTTCTAAAACTACGAAGTAGTCTGGTTATCCTAAATTCTCCAAGTTTTATTTCATTTTGCTTCATTTTTATTGGGGGTATAACCTGTTAATATTAGATAATAAATGTACACGCTGTTTAGTGTTTACCTAGTAATAATTAAAACCAGGTTACTTTCAATAATGACTTACATCCTATATTAAGAATACTCCCGAGGCTTAAAAATCAGGAAATGATCCAAAGTTTATGTATAAACCTTATGAAACACTCCTATCCAAGAGGCTTAAAAGTATCCATCAAACTAAACTAAAAAACATCATGGCACTTGTCCTTGTACCTACAAGTATCTCACTGCCTCAATTCCACCAATTTTCTATTAGGATAGTAAGTTCTACTCTTGAGGTAATTCTGTGTGATATGAAAAGTTCCAAAACCCACAACCAACTTCGCATTTGCCAAAAAGGAGCAACAGTCTACAAAGTTGATAAAATACTACTGATTAAATACATGTGATTTAATTTTCATTATAATACTTTTTTGTTATCCTCTGAATATATTCTATCTGTGTTTTGTAAAACTGAAGGAATAAGGACACCAAATATGAAAAATTTCAGTGTCTCTTCAACATTGTTGAATTCTCCAGTGCTAAGTCGCTTCAGTCATGTACAACTTTTTGTGACCCCATGTACTGGAGCCCGCCAGCCTCCTCTGTCCATGGGTTTCTCCAAGCAAGAATGCTGGAGTAGGTAGCCATTCCCTTCTCCAGGAGATGTTCCCAACTCAGGAACCAAACTGAAAAATGATCTTCCAACAAGACTAGTCAGTGCCCTGTTGTCAAAAGTGAAGATAAAAGATTACTGCCATGGAACTCCCTTATCGAAGAATAGAGACCAGTCAAAGGAACAAAAGGGCAAGGTACATTTCCAACTCAGCATGAACAGGAATGTATGATACATCTGGCCACAAAGATGTGAAAACCTAATGTTTAACAAAATACATGTGAGCTTATTGAGATTTTTCACAGCTTAAGAAGAATACTGTTGAATCCAGAATAAGCTACGTTTTATAAAATAGACATTATTTTTTCAAGCTGAATGACCCTTATTTAGAACACCAATAGCTAGAGTTTCAGAATCTGGCTCCTGAGATCTCTAAAACTAATTACATGCTAAAAGGTGGCCTATAAGAAAAGAAAAAGTTAGAGAATTTTAATATGTGAAATATATATTTTACATAACTTAGATACAATTTTGAGATCAGACAATCAGGCACCTACCAACAATGATGAAAAAAAAGAGGTAAAAATGGGGAATTTTTTGAGGTCTCGTTAAGAAAAGAGAAGAGCAGTCATATAGTTCTTTTAGCAGTCATATGCTTCTTTTACACAGAAACCTTCCTAAATTTTGGCATTTCCTTACATCTGTCACCACATCTGTGCTATAATCAAGGTGCTCTACCTGGGGACACCTCAGGGTGGTCTTCCTTCTGTTACAGCCAAAAAAAAAGTCAGATTATTGATTACATGCTTTTTAATGAGAGGCTACACTTACTTCCAAACAGTTTTTTTTTTTTTTAATTTTTAAATATTTATTTATTTGGCTGCATTTGGTCTTAGTTGCAGCATGTAAGATCTTTAGTTGTGGTATGTGGAACGTAGTTCCCTGACCAGGGATTGAATGTGGGTCCCCTGCACTGGGGACATGGAGTGTTAGCCACTAGACCACCAAGGAAGTCCCCCAAACAGTTTTTAAATAGTACTTTTTCCTAACCTATTTTCTCTGGCTTTGGGCAAACTGTTCAAGCCTCATATTTCTTATCTGTAAAACATACTGCTATAAAAATTAAATAAGATAACACACATTCAAGTTTGGTAAAATGCTGGAAAATAACAAATATTCAATAAATGTTATCTACAATTCTTAATAAAGACGTGAATGTTATTAATTTCAAATGATTAATGCTCACTCACAGTGTCAAATAAATAAGAATACAAGTAATCAGAAAGATTTTGGTTCTAACAATGATGGGTCAGAAGATCTCTCCAAAGAAACCAAGTTTCTAGAAGCACCCTTAATCTTTACAAGACCAAAACGCATTCACCAAGGTTAGTGGCTAATCAAGAGGCTAAGAAAAATAGATTCAGCAGTTAACAAACTATAAAATGCATGAAGTACATGTAGTATCTAGATGCAGAAATACATATTAACATAAAAAGGTAACAACTGATAATACCATTTCACTTGAAAACTTTTACTAGTTCATTTCCTTGAGGATGCGTGCTGAACAGAATCAATCTGCAGATCCCAATACAGAATCTGAATTAATAGAAAAAAAGGAATAGTAAAAAAAAAAAAAAAAAATAGTGAAATGGTTAAATGAACCTACTTTTGAACCACATACGACCAATGAGGTTAAAAAGATTTAATGATCAAAGTGAGTCCAAGAATACACAGCTTTCTTCCCCAAACTGATGTACAGATTCAGCACAATCTCTATCAAAATCACAGCTATCTTTTTTTTTCCCAAACATTTACAAGCTGATCCTAAAATTCTTAAGGAAATGCAAGGGACTGAGGACAGATAGAACAATCTTGGGGAAAAAAAAATAGTTGGAGGAGTCAATATTTTCAAACTCAAAGCTTACCATAAAGCTACAGTAATCAAGATGTTTGGTAACAGTATAAAAATAGACACACAGATCAATGGAACAGAATTCAAAATCCAGAAATAAATCCTACACTTATGATCAACATAACCCTTATTTTCAACAAGGGTGCCAAGATCATTTGATGGGAGGAAGAACACACTTTCTATTAAAAAGTCCTAGGACAACTATATATCCACATGCACAAAAATAAAGTTAAATCCCTACCTACTAACACCATATGGGCTTCCCTGATAGCTCAGTTGGTAAAGAATCTGCCTGCATTTCAGAAGACCCTGGTTCAATTCCTGGGTCGGGAAGATCCCCTGAAGAAGGGATAGGCTACCCATTCCAGTATTCTTGGGCTTCCCATGTGGCTCAGCTGGTAAAGAATCTACCTACAATGCAGGAGACCTGGGTTCGATCCCTGGGTTGGGAAGATCCTCTGAAGAAGGGATAGGCTACCCATTCCAGTATTCTTGGGCTTCCCTTGTGGCTCAGCTGATAAAGAATCCACCTGCAATGCAGGAGACCTGAGTTTGATCCCTAGGTTGGGAAGATCCCCTGGAGAAGGGAAAGGCTATCCACTTCAGTATTCTGGCCTGGAGAATTCCAAGGACTATACAGTCTATGGAATCACAAGGAGTCAGACATCACTGAGCAACTTTCACTAAAAACACCATGTACAAAAATTAACTCAAAACTGATCAAACACTTAAACGTAGGAACTAAAGTCATAAAACCTTAGGAAAAAAAACACAGGGATAAACCTCTGTGCCTGGCTTTCTGACCACAGATGTGCTCAATAGTACTCCTCACTCCAAAAGTAAGTCTGTTTTCACTGCCCCTCCAGGAGTCTTGGATTTCTGGAGTCAAAAATGTCTGTGCCTTAACAAATAGATAAGCCAAGCCTGAGATCAAGTTCAAAGAGAGGCCACAGGGATTGACCTTCCCTATAATACAAGATGGAATCTTGCTAATGTAAGTACTGGCCAGTCCTTAAGGAAGTGATTCTGCACGTATACCTGAAACCCTAAAATATCACAGGTGACCCAAAGAAACTCAGATAATACTGTCAAAGGAAAGAAGCAAAGCAGAAACAATTGTGATTTTAACTTAACCCAAAAGTTACAGAAATAATCTAAAGATTAACAGTGATCAAAAAAAAAAACGATGATAAAGTCTTCCATACGATTTTAAGACTGAAATAGTAATTTAAACATTTAAAATAAGCAAAATTTTTCCCATTTCTAGCACTCCTATAAGAACTCTACCTGATTTTATGAAGTTGTTTTGAAGTGAAGAATCTCCAGAAGAAACATATTGAGGGCTCATCAAATTTGTATTCCCAGTCATGGTTGGTTGGGATGACGTACGAGGACAATTGTTTGTCTGTGACAAATAGTTATAGTGCCAATTCGAAGGTGATGGTACACTGGCTCCAGGAAGAAAGCTACCAGAAGGCATTGGTGTAGCAGCTGGGTTCTGAGAAGTAGGTAGTGGTATTTGGGGACTAGGACCACTACAGAGTGAAGGTGTCACTGGATGAGAAGCCACAGGTGGTCCATAAAGAGCTTGTCCAGGTCCCTGATAATTACTTAATGGAGAAACAGTCTGGGAACCGGAGACTGGATTCAAGGTCTTTGCTGGTATTAGATGAGGGTAGGATCCTTGAAGCTGAGAATTATACCCTTGGCTCACTGACACTTGAGAAGACATCAGGGCATTCTGAACAGGACCTTCCAATAAGAGCAGGAAAAATTAATCTTACAAACAAAGCAATACTTTAAAAAATTTAGTAAAATATATGGTACTCTTACAACTCAACAACAAAAAGACAAATAACCTAATTAAAAATGAGCAAAAGCTTTAAATAGCATTCAAATATACTTCCAAAGACAAAAACAAATGGCAAAATATTCAACATTATTAGTCATAAGAGAAGTGCAAATCAAAACTACAATGAGGTACCACTTACACTAGGATGGTTAAAAAAGAAGATGGCGGCAAATAACAAACGTTGACAAGGATGTGGAAAAACTGGAACCCTCATACTTTGCTAGTGGAAATGTAAAACAGTGCAAGTGCATTGGGAAACAATCTGGCAGTTCAAAATGTTAAACAGAAATATCATATAATCCACCAATTCCACTCTTGGTCTCCATAAAAACTTGTAGACAAATGTTGACAATATTATTTTTTTAATAGCCTAAAAGAAGAAACATCCAAATGTCCACTAACTGCTGAAGATAAACAAAAGGGGCATAACTATACAATGGAATATTACTTGGTCATAAAAAGGAATGAAGTACTGATGGCATGCTATAACACAAATGAACCTTGAAAACGTTATACTAAGTGAAAGGCACTACTCACTAAAAGACCATACACTGCACAAATCATTTATATAAAATGTCCAGAACAGGAAAACCCAAAGACAGAGGTAGGTAGATTTGTGGTTACATCAGCTGGAAGAGGAAATAGGCAGTAACTGCTAATGGGTATGGGGTTTCTTTTTTGGGGTGATAAAGATATATATTTACATATTTTTTAAGTTATTTATTTTAATTGGAGGCTAATTACTTTATCATATTGTAGTGGTTTTTGCCATACATTGATACAAATCACTCATGGGTTTACATGTGTTCCCCATCCTGAACTCCCCCTCCCACTTTCCTCCCCATCCCATCCCTCTGGGTTTTAAACTTGGTTGTAGCAATGGTTGCAATTTTTAGTTAAGTACACTAAAAACTCATTGAACTGTACATTTTTGAAAACTTTCTTTCATTTTATTTTTGGCTGCATTGGGTCTTCACTGCTGCGCACAAGCCAAGGCAACTCTCTAGCTGCAGGGTGTGGGCTCCTCATTGTGGCGGTTCCCCTTGTTGCAGAGCATGGGCTCTAGGCACACGGGCTTCAGTTGCTCTTAGTTGCTCCAAAGATTCCACACCTTCCAGGACCAGGGATGGAACTCATGCCCCCTGTATTGGCAGGCAGATTCTTAGCCACTGGACCATTATGGAAGTCCTGACTGTACATTAAAGCTGTTGTATATAAAAAAATTAACCTCTAGAATCACCACTTCTCAGGAATATATTGTCAGTTCTGCCCATAAAACTAGAAAATGAAAGGAAATAAGATGAATACTTTTTAAAAGATGGCACTCATACAAAACTAACTCCTGTGGACTCTCTACATTTAATAACAAAAAAATACTTATCTTCCAATCATGGATTGAGGGGTCAATCCATGCAACCAACGTACACATACCATTAGTTTAATTTGAGCGCTTTCATTAATTACACAATACTTACACAAACATACACAAGTATATATATATATATATATATATATATATAGAAGGAGAGGTAGGATTGGGAAGCCTACAAAAGCATATACACGTAAGTAATATGTACCTGGGGAACGCTAGTCTATATGCATTCAGTTCAGTTCAGTTCAGTCACTCAGTCGTGTCTGACTCTTTGTGACCCCATGAACCACAGCACCCCAGGCCTCCCCGTCCATCACCAACTCTCGGAGTTTATGCAGACTCATGTCCATTGAGTTGGTGATGCCATCTAACCATCTTATCCTCTGTCGTCCCCTTCTCCTCCTGCCTTCAATCTTTCCCAACATCAGAGTCTTTTCAAATGTGTCAGCTCTTCGCATCAGGTGGCCAAAATACTGGAGTTGCAGCCTCAACATCAGTCCTTCCAATCAACACCCAGGGCTGATCTCCTTCAGAATGGACTGGTTGGATCTCCTTGCAGTCCAAGGGACTCTCAAGAGTCCTCTCCAACACCACAGTTCAAAAGCATCAATTCTTCTGTGCTCAGCTTTCTTTATAGACCAACTTTCACATCCATACATGACTACTGGAAAAACCATAGCCTTGACTAGATGGACCTTTGTTGACAAAGTAATGTCTCTGCTTTTTAATATGTTGTCTAGGTTGGTCATAACTTTCCTTACAAAGAGTAAGCATCTTTTAATTTCATGGCTTCAATCACCATCTATAATGCATTATTCTGCCAAAAAAATTTTTAATAGGGGCATTCTTTCAGAACAAAAGAAACAGATCCACATGTTTAGTTGCCAATTGTTTGTAATAATGAAGAATTGGAAACAAATTAAATATTCATCAGCAGGAGACTGAATAAATTGTAGATCATTCACAGAACAGACTATCAATAAAATGAATAAGCCAGGTGTACATCTACCAATTTAGATAAACTACAAAAAGAATACTAAAAACCTCCCTGGTGGTCCACTGGTTAGCAATCTGCCTGCCAGTGCAGGGGACATGTGTTTGACCTCTGGTGCAGGAAGATTCCACGTCCTGAGGAGCAGTGAAGCTTGTGTGCTACAACTGCTGAGACTGTGCATCCTGGAGCCTGTGCTTTGCAACAAGAAAAGCCAAAACCACCACAATGAGAAGCCCACACATTGCAACTAGAGAGTAGCCCCTGCTCACCGCAACTAGAGTGAGATTTCTTACACAAATCTTTTGATTATGAAAATTTTCAGACATAACACAGAAGTATAAGACCACTTTTTGCAGTCACCCACACACAAAAAAGTGAAATATCCATAAGAAATATATTTATGTATTTATTTTGGATTGTTTGACATTTTACGACAGAAAATTTTTCTTGTCCATTAGTTAGGAGTCCACGCTTTCACTGCAGAGGGCCAGGGTTTGATCCCTGGCTGAGAACTAAGAAACCCCAAGCTGTGCAACACACAGACACACAGACACACACACACACACACCTGGCTGAGAACTAAGAAACCCCAAGCTGTGCAACAGACACACACACACACACACACACACAC
>SJYV01054450.1:1276018-1331914 GCA_006410875.1 Neotragus pygmaeus
TTTGGAACTCTGCATTCAGATGCTTATATCTTTCCTTTTCTCCTTTGCTTTTCGCCTCTCTTCTTTTCACAGCTATTTGTAAGGCCTCTCCAGACAGCCATTTTGCTTTTTTGCATTTCTTTTCCATGGGGATGATCTTGATCCCTGACTCTCGTACAATGTCATGAACCTCGTTCCATAGTTCATCAAGCACTCTATCTATCAGATCTAGGCCCTTAAATCTATTTCTCACTTCCACTGTGTAATCATAAGGGATTTGATTTAGATCATACCTGAATAGTCTAGCAGTTTCCCCTACTTTCTTCAATTTAAGTCTGAATTTGATAATAAGGAGTTCATGATCTGAGCCACAGTCAGCTCCCGGTCTTGTTTTTGTTGACTTTCTCAATACCTGGGCTTAAATCTAGTGTTTTGGATGGCTGCAGAGCACCTCTGCCCAGAAATAAAGACATATGTGTGTGTGCTAAGTCTCTCTGTCATGTCTGACTCTTTGAAACAGTCTCCTTTATCCATGGAATTCTCCAGGCAAGAATACTGGAGTGGGTTGTCATGCCTCCTCTAGGGTATCTTCCCAACCTTGGGATTGAATCCCTGTCTCTTATGTCTCCTGCATTGGCAGGCAGGTTCTTTACCACTAGTTCCACCGAAGGAGCTCAGAAATGAAGACACTAAGCATAAATTTAAAGTGTTTTTCTTTTTTNACTGGAATTCCATCACCTCCACTAGCTTTGTTCGTAGTGATGCTTTCTAAGGCCCACTTGACTTCACATTCCAAGATGTCTGGCTCTAGATTAGTGATCACATCATCATGATTATCTGGGTCATGAACATCTCTTTTGTACAGTTCTTCCGTGTATTCTTGCCACCTCTTCTTAATATCTTCTGCTTCTGTTAGGTCCGGACCATTTCTGTCCTTTATCGAGCCCATCTTTGCATGAAATGTTCCCTTGGTATCTCTAATTTTCTTGAAGAGATCTCTAGTCTTTCCCATTCTGTTGTTTTCCTCTATTTCTTTGCACTGATCGCTGAAGAAGGCTTTCTTATCTCTTCTTGCTATTCTTTGGAACTCTGCATTCAGATGCTTATATCTTTCTTTTTCTCCTTTGCTTTTCGCCTCTCTTCTTTTCACAGCTATTTGTAAGGCCTCCCCAGACAGCCATTTTGCTTTTTTGCATTTCTTTTCCATGGGGATGGTCTTGATCCCTGTCTCCTGTCACGAACCTCCATCCATAGTTCATCAGGCACTCTATCTATCAGATCTAGGCCCTTAAATCTATTTCTCACTTCCACTGTATAATCATAAGGGATTTGATTTAGGTCATACCTGAATGGTCTAGCGGTTTTCCCTACTTTCTTCAATTTGAGTCTGACTATGTCAACTGACATCAATTACTCTAATAGCTAAAGGCCTTTTACTATTCAAATAATTTCCTACTGTTTCTCTCTACTCAGTTTCAGTCACATTCACCTTCTTAACGCTCCTTCAACAAGCTTAAAAATGCTTCTGCTTTAGGGTTTGTCACTATTTTCTCCACCAAGAATACTCTTCCCCTAGATATAATCTCACTCCATCTCTTCATTCAAGTTTCTCTCAGACACAGTCTCCTCACAGAGGCACTGTCTGAATACTACATCTAAAACAGAAACTCTTTCATTCTCTTCCCCTCTGACTCTGTCTTATTTTTCTTTCTAGTGTTTACCTGACACTATGTTATTTATTTATAGTATCTACTTCACTGTAACATAAGCTCCAGGAAGGTAGGGATTTCTTTTGTTCATTACTTATTCTCAGCACCTAAGATGTACCTATTACATAGTTGTGTTTGTTGAATGTGTGCTCAATATGTGTTTGTTGAATGACTCCAAGAATAAATATTATAGCACAGAAACTCTTGTACTCTGAATAATTAAAGTACCACTTGGGGAAAAGTGAGAATCTAATAAAGGATAATTTCAATTACTATAGTGATCACATGATGGAATCTCTTAAAGGTAAAGAAAATTTTCCACAGCACCATAATGTTGCATATTCTTATAAGCAAAACTTCTAAATAAACTTTAAAAAAAAAAAAAAAAAAACAAGCCCTTTCCTGCAAAATTCAGTCCTAAAACATTAGGCGAGGTAAGCATTCGCATATGTGCAAACTGGAGTAGAGTAAGGGGGCAGCACAAGCAATGACAGAATGGTTACATACCCTTGTTTTTGCTGTTCAGTTGCTAAGTCATGTCTGACTCTGCAATCCCATGAATTGCAGCATGCCAGGCTTCCCTGTCCTTCACTATCTCTCAGTTTGCTCAAACTCATGTCTATTGAGTCGATGAAGCCATCATCCTCTACTGTCCCCTTCTCCTGTCCTCAATCTTTCCCAGCATCAGAGTCTTTTCCAATAGTCAGCTCTTTGCATACAGTGGAACTGATCCAAAAAATATATATGAGATAATGGGAGTAAGGCCTCTTACTCTCAGAGAAGGAAGTCACAAATATGTTAAAGGGAAAATGAGAATGAATCCAATGGTAGTGGGACTACAACAGAGATTACATGAAACTCATGGACTTCAATGTGTATACAGTGAAGTATATAGTGAAGATTCCCTAGCTCCGTCTGCTGAGACTGACAGCAGAGACATTCTAATAGCACTGATCTCTCAGTACTTGTATTCTTGGTTTCTAAATACTATTCTTCATTAAAAGGAATCATGGCTGATTCATGAGCTTGAAAAGTACAAGATGAGCCTGCAACACCTTACTGAGCCAGAAAGCAAGAAAGTGCCCAAGAATGATGACACATGACAAGAGGATACATGAAGGGAGCCTGAAAGATCACCCACAGGCCAAAACTGAGATAACAGAAGCATTAGTAAAAACAATGATAATAGGTTATAACCCACTGAAATCACTGAAGTCATGAAATCAGAAGACGTTGGCTTCTTGACAAGAAAGCTAAGACAAACCTAGACAGTGTGTTGAAAAGCAGAGACATCACTCTGCTGACAAAAGTCCGTATAGTCAAGACTGTCTTCCCAGTGGTCCTGACAGTTGTGAGAGCTGGACCGTAAACAAGGCAGAGTGCTGAAGAACTGATGCCTTCGCACTATCGTGCTGGAGAAGACTCCTGAGAGTCCCTTAGACAGCAAGCAGATCAAATCAGTCAATCTTAAGGGAAATCAACCCTGAATACACATTGGAAGGACTGAGGCTGAAGCTGAAACTCCAGTATTTCAATCATCTGATGTGAACAGTCGACTCATTGGAAAAGTCTAACCCTAACCCTAACCCTAATTTGGGGATAGGAAATCCCCTTGATACTGGAAAGATTGAAGGCAAAACAAGAGGGCATCAGAGGATGAGATGGCTGGATAACATCACTGATGCAATGGACATGAATTTGGGCAAACTTTGGGAGATGGTGAGGGATAGAGAGGCCTGGCATGCTGCAGTCCATGGGGTCACGAAGGCTGGACAACAACAACCCACTGGAATAGTCCAAACCAATAAAATAAATGAATAAATTAAAATTCTAATAAGAAATGAGATATTTACGAAGTCTCAAACTACATCTGCCAAAATACTTTTCAATTACAAAGGAGAAAGGAGGAACATGACTGTGAAGAAGCTTGGCAGACACCCTTCTAATCAAGTGATCAAAGTGAACATCACCAATAATGGGGGAAAATGAAATCATGTGCCACCTAATGGGATGTGATGAGAATACAACATCTTTTCTGTCCTGCTAAAGTGCATAGTCTAAATCTAATCATGATGAAATATTAATATATGACAAACCCAAACTGAAAGACGTTCTGCAAAATAACTGGCTTGTAATTTTCAAAAGCGTCTAGGTCATGAAAGTCAGAGGAAGACTGAGAAACTGCTTCAGGTTGAAGAACACTACAGAGGCATGACACTAATGCTAAATGTGACTTCCAACAGGATTTTTTTGTAAGGGTTTTACTGGGACAACTGGTGAAATCTGAACAGGGTCTGAGGATTAGATAGTAGTAACATATCAGTGTTAATTTCCTAATTTCTTAGTTGTACTGTAGTTATTTACGACAACTTTCTAATGTGTAGGAAATAAAAAAGCATTTAAGAGTGATGGGACACCATGTCAGCAATTTACTCTCAGATAGTTCTGGGGAAAAAGTTCTTTGTAGTGTACTTGCAACTTGTCTATAAAGTGGATGTGATAAAACTTTTAAGTAAAAGCAAATGAAGACTTTTTAGGTGAACTGTTTAGGAATAAATTATGTTAGGAATAAATATATTAGGACTGTCTACTTAAAAATAGTTTCTGCAAATCTTTTTGACAACTTGAAACTTAAGAGTTTTGCTGATGGGAAATAGATGGGGAGTCAGACTTTATTTTGGGGGGGCTCCAAAATCACTGTACATGGTGACTGCAGCCATGAAATTAAAAGACGCTTACTCCTTGGAAGAAAAGTTATGACCAACCTAGATAGCATATTCAAAAGCAGAGACATTACTTTGTCAACAAAGGTCCGTCTAGTCAAGGCTATGGTTTTTCCAGTCGTCATGTATGGATGTGAGAGTTGGACTGTGAAGAAGGCTGAGCGCCGAAGAATGGATGCTCTTGAACTGTGGTGTTGGAGAAGACTCTTGAGAGTCCCTTGGACTGCAGGGAGATCCAACCCGTCCATTCTGAAGGAGATCAGCCCTGGGATTTCTTTGGAAGGAACGATGCTAAAGCTGAAACTCCAGTACTTTGGCCATCTCATGCGAAGAGTTGACTCATTGGAAAAGACTCAGATGTTGGGAGGGATTGGGGGCAAGAGGAGAAGGGGACGACAGAGGATGAGATGGCTGGATGACATCACAGACTCGATGAACATGAGTCTGACTGAACTCTGGGAGCTGGTGATGGACAGGGAGGCCTGGCGTGCTGCAATTCATGGGGCCACAAAGAGTTGGACATGACTGAGCGACTGAACTGAACTGAACTGACCAGACCAGGATGAGAAGAAAACATCTGAAGTAGAGAGCTGACCCAAAATGCTGGACCAGACTTGTACACTAATTACTTTGACAATTGCTCACACTTCTGCTTACAAATCAAATATTTCTTTCTTGCGCTTAATCATATGCCAAGTTTCAAGTCAGTATGATGGGTTTGTGGCCAATTACCAATGGCCAGTACACCTGGGTTACCTTTGTGAATTTTTCCTTTTAAAAGCACTAATCGGGCGGCCCTTAGAAATTTTATTTTAGAAGAAACTTGAGTGCCATGCAAGCTACCATCAATATTACTAAGTGGGACCCTGTTACCTCGCCAATTTATGACACTTGCTCTGAAACTGGCCACAAAATATATAACATCTCCTTTTTACTAGATGTTAAGTATCAGGTAGCTCCTGATCCCAGTGGATTTATGGAACAAGTTTATGGCCTTGGCTCTCCCTGGGCTGGTTAGGAAGATGCACAACTGGTTTCCGGTGGGCTCAAGGTCATCTACAGGCAGCCTTGGAACCAGGCCCTGCCAATCTGCCTTCAATTCCAGCATGCTGGGTTCAATGTTTTCCAATGGTATGACCATTTAGCTACAGAATTTGCTATTTCCCACTTGGAATATAAGATATGATTACTTACATAGAGGCTTTAACAAAATTTACTGAGTAGGCTTTGAATGATATTTATTAAAGCCAGTAGCTTGCTCAATTCAAAAGTCTACATGATGAGAAAAAGTGGTACTACAGAATTGTAATATGACCTTTGAGATTCTAATTGCTTCCCAAGGGGGAAACTGTGCTGTAATACATACTGAATGTTGTATATCACATTCAATAGTCTTCTGATATAACTCATCTTGAAAGTCGAGTCCGACTCTTTGTGACCCCATGGACTGTATAGTCCATGGAATTTCCAGGCCAGAATACTGGAATGGGTAGGTGTTCCCTTCTCCAGGGGATCTTCCCAACCCAGGGATCGAACCCAGGTCTCCCGCATTGCAGGCGAATTCTTTTTCAGCTAAGCCATGAGGGAAGTCCAAGAATACTGGAGTGGATAGCCTATCCCTTCTCCAGCGGATCTTCTCGACCCAGGAACTAAACCAGGGTCTCCTGCATTGCAGGTGGATTCTTTACCAGCTGAGCTACCAGGGAAGCCCAACTCATCTTAAGACACATGAAGAATCAGATTTCTACTCTGAATAATCCTCTTCCCAATTTAGGGGAAATAACAGAAAAATGGATTGGTTTAGGAGACTCTAGCTTAAAACTTTTAAACTACTGATCACATCTACAGTTCTCTATGAAGTAATGAACATACACAATGTATGTGACAAGATAAAATTGGCATATATTCTACTAGACAACTTGAAATTAACCATTAGTCCTTGCCAGATATCTTACTAGCATAACTGCCTAAAAGGAAAGAAGGAATCCGGCTATTAAGACCCCAACATCAAGGAAAATGATAAACAGGGCAGGTAAGCCATCACTGTAGCATCGAGGGACCAAATATTTGATTACCTAATGCTTTCTATCAAAAGATGAATGATTAAAGAAGAAAAACTAATGAAATAAAATTCCTATTTTATGGCAAAACAAGAAAATTTTAAGTATTAATTTTTTCTGTCTGCTTGGGACTCCTCCCTTAAGTGTGTAATGTGTATCTGCATTAATCACACATACTTAGGAGATAACCTTCCTTATTAATCTTGTAAAGGGTCATGATGATTCACTACTAGCTCTGTACATGCAGATCTTGATTGTGTCAACTGTCAATACGTCATCTGAAGTACAATCCTTTGTCTCAAAAAGGTATATGACTGTACTTTGACTTCTGACAGGGGGAATATTCCTCAGAGCTTTCTAAAAGACTATCTCCCAGGTTATAACCCTCAGGTTGACTGGCATACATTTTTCCATTTCTTTCTTAGATATTATCCTATTGAATAATTTTATTGTCAACACTATATTTTATTCCAAATGGTTAGGAACATACCATTCATTGCCTAATTGAAAAGATAGATTTTATGAAGAATCTTCTGAGCACACAAGATGAGTAAGGTCCACTCCATCCGTGTCCTCAAGCAGCTATGGTCCAAACAGGAGAACAACCAGCTGAGGACAACAGAGAGTAAGATCTTAAGAGACAACAGGAGTTACAGCAAAAGGACTGCCAAAGGCGTCTGCAGAGAAACGAGCAACATGGGCAATACCCCATGGCCATGAAACAGCATTCTGAAAAATCAGTGGGGCACAGCAGAGTCAAGTGATTATGTCAAGCATCTGAAGTAAGGCAGAGGTTAGGACATCAAAAAAACCTCTTGGGGATTGCAGGAGAGATTGGAAGATACTAGAGTCTACAGCAGTAATCCAGGTACGAAGTAATTGACTCAACAGTAGTGGTGGGAATACAGAGATCTTTCAATGAAAACATTTGTAAAAAGTACAGTTATAAGCAAATTTGGGTCATCTGGATAGAAACCAACATCTCACAGCCTAGTACTGCCACAAGATTTCATGGCTCACTCTAGTATTTTTATTTATTGTTTCATCACAGGCCATTATGCTAGAGGTCTTTAAACCAAGTACAGTCAGTGAAAGCCAAGTATCATCAAAATGCACAAAATAAGCAAAAGTCTTACAGTATATCAATGAAGAAAATGAAAAGAATATGCAGTCATAAGACTATAACGTAGAAGGACAAACACAAAAGAATCTGCTTTGGGCTTCCCTGGTGACTCAGTGGTAAAGAATCCACCTTCCAATGCAGGTGACACAGGTGTGATGCTACATGCCTGGGAGCGACGAAGCCCACACACCACAGCCACTGAGCCTGTGCCCTAGAGCCCAGGAGCCCCAGCTACTGAAGCCCAGGCGCCCTAAAAAACAGAAAACAAAAAACACAAGAATACTAAAAAAAAAAANTGCCTAAAAGGAAAGAAGGAATCCGGCTATTAAGACCCCAACATCAAGGAAAATGATAAACAGGGCAGGTAAGCCATCACTGTAGCATCGAGGGACCAAATATTTGATTACCTAATGCTTTCTATCAAAAGATGAATGATTAAAGAAGAAAAACTAATGAAATAAAATTCCTATTTTATGGCAAAACAAGAAAATTTTAAGTATTAATTTTTTCTGTCTGCTTGGGACTCCTCCCTTAAGTGTGTAATGTGTATCTGCATTAATCACACATACTTAGGAGATAACCTTCCTTATTAATCTTGTAAAGGGTCATGATGATTCACTACTAGCTCTGTACATGCAGATCTTGATTGTGTCAACTGTCAATACGTCATCTGAAGTACAATCCTTTGTCTCAAAAAGGTATATGACTGTACTTTGACTTCTGACAGGGGGAATATTCCTCAGAGCTTTCTAAAAGACTATCTCCCAGGTTATAACCCTCAGGTTGACTGGCATACATTTTTCCATTTCTTTCTTAGATATTATCCTATTGAATAATTTTATTGTCAACACTATATTTTATTCCAAATGGTTAGGAACATACCATTCATTGCCTAATTGAAAAGATAGATTTTATGAAGAATCTTCTGAGCACACAAGATGAGTAAGGTCCACTCCATCCGTGTCCTCAAGCAGCTATGGTCCAAACAGGAGAACAACCAGCTGAGGACAACAGAGAGTAAGATCTTAAGAGACAACAGGAGTTACAGCAAAAGGACTGCCAAAGGCGTCTGCAGAGAAACGAGCAACATGGGCAATACCCCATGGCCATGAAACAGCATTCTGAAAAATCAGTGGGGCACAGCAGAGTCAAGTGATTATGTCAAGCATCTGAAGTAAGGCAGAGGTTAGGACATCAAAAAAACCTCTTGGGGATTGCAGGAGAGATTGGAAGATACTAGAGTCTACAGCAGTAATCCAGGTACGAAGTAATTGACTCAACAGTAGTAGTGGGAATACAGAGATCTTTCAATGAAAACATTTGTAAAAAGTACAGTTATAAGCAAATTTGGGTCATCTGGATAGAAACCAACATCTCACAGCCTAGTACTGCCACAAGATTTCATGGCTCACTCTAGTATTTTTATTTATTGTTTCATCACAGGCCATTATGCTAGAGGTCTTTAAACCAAGTACAGTCAGTGAAAGCCAAGTATCATCAAAATGCACAAAATAAGCAAAAGTCTTACAGTATATCAATGAAGAAAATGAAAAGAATATGCAGTCATAAGACTATAACGTAGAAGGACAAACACAAAAGAATCTGCTTTGGGCTTCCCTGGTGACTCAGTGGTAAAGAATCCACCTTCCAATGCAGGTGACACAGGTGTGATGCTACATGCCTGGGAGCGACGAAGCCCACACACCACAGCCACTGAGCCTGTGCCCTAGAGCCCAGGAGCCCCAGCTACTGAAGCCCAGGCGCCCTAAAAAACAGAAAACAAAAAACACAAGAATACTAAAAAAAAAAGAAGAACCTGCTTTGTAGTAGTCATTATCATAGATCCACTTATAGTGACTTAAAATGTAAAAATTGTCTTTTTACATATGTATCAACTTGCAATAGTTTATTAGAAGTGCAGTAGTAAATATGTAATGAAGTTTTCACCAGTTTTAATTAAGTCATTAATTATATAATCTATCAAAATAATGGATCAGTGATTTTAAAGGGGTCCAGAATATACCACTGTGACATAAAAATTATTTTGAGTAGAGGGCATGAGTTCCGAGAATCTGCCTAAAAGCACTTATCTGCCTAAAAGCACAGCCTCCAAAAATAACTAAGAATTAAGTTGTCCCACACCTAAACATAGGTTGTCACAAAACGATCAAGTCTCCCACTTATTCTACTAAGGACTCATTTATTTTTCCTAAAAATCATTTTCCATAACTGCTCTTTTCTCTCTCCTCTTCCCCTATTAAGACGGTATATGAGTCCCAAATTCTCGAGGCATATTTTTATGAACCCTCATAATGCGTGAGTAAATTCTGCCTTTTCTCTTGCTATCCTGCCTTTTGCCAGTTTAACTCACAGACTCACAGGCACTAAAACTAAGAGGGCAGAAGAAAAATGTTTCTTCTCCAACAACCTGAAACTAGTTTCATCTTAAAAAAAAAAGAGAAAAACAATAACTATAATAGTCACCCAAATGATGTTCTAACATGTTAAAAATATGAAGACTGATTTTGGCTTTAGTCAAACAATCCATTGCATTATGTATTAAGTTTGAATTATACTGCTTTTGTTGTAATGTTCTTAATTTGTTTTGGTTTTACAATGGTACGATAGCTAAAACATATGGAGTTTATACCTAGTTTTGTATCTGTATAAACATTTTACAAAAAGTAATTTAACACTGAGGCTGCAAAGAAATATTTAGCACCAACACATTACTTAGAAAAACTGATAAAGGAAACTGAACTGATAGGATGTGTGGAATTGAATATGGAGACGTAATAAATCTGTGGAACTGATGTGGAATTGAAGAGGGGAAAGAACTAAAAATGACTCCCAGGACAGACCTGTGTAACTCGGTAGATGACAGTGCCATACATTAGGACAGAAGTGGGAGAAAAGAACTGAGGAAGGCAGGGAATAACAAAACAGAGAATGAAGAATTATTTTAAAAATACTTTGTCACCAAGAAGTTCAAGTGGAACTAGAAAGACATCTATTTTCAGTGAAAGAGATAGGTTTCAGCTTATAACTTTGAAAATCACTGGCATATAGAATTTGATATCACAAGAATTAATAATATCATGCAGGGAGTATGTACAGAGTAAGAAAAGAGCCAACCGCAGAAACCATGTGAAATAACACATGTTTACTGTTAATTTTTTAAATGCTATTTATTATGTATTTATTTTTACTGCACTGGGTCTTCACTGCTATACACAAGTTTTCTCTCGTTGCAATGCTTGGGCTTCTCTTGATGCAACTCCCAGGCTCGAGAGCACGGGCCCAGTAGTTGCAGCATACAGGCTCAGCTGCTCCAAGGCATGTGGACTCTTCCCCAGACCAGGGATTGAGCCCATGTTCCTTGACTGGCAGGTGGTTTCTTGACCACTGAGCCACCAAGGAAGCTCATATTGTTTTGTTTTGTTTTGTTTAGAAAGGAAGAAAAAGAGGGGAACTAGGTTAGAAAGCTCCAAAGATTACCAACATTTTAGGAAAAAGAAAGCAATTAGAAGAGAGGAAATAAAAGTATTTTTTGTAACTTGATAATCAATAAATTATTTGTGGCCTTATTAAGGGCAGTTTTGGTGGATGTATAAAGTAGAAGCCAAATTAGAAATTATATTAAAGAAACAAATGAGAGATTAAAATAAATGCAGGTGACTGCTTCTCAATCACCCAACCAGAAGCTTCAGAAACAAAGAGAACCTAGGTTCTACATTTATAAATTACTATTTTATACTTGATGGAATCCCAGAACCTAAACTAGTAAAATTTATGGTCTAAATTTTACTACTGTACATGTACTGGTGATTCTCACAGAATTACTTTATGAGTTTATTCATATTACTTCAGAATAAACTTTATGAACTTTAGAATCCACTGATACACAAAAGTGATACTCCCAGAATGGTTTCCCCTAACATTCCAAGTAAAACAAAGACTTGAGATCTTGTATTCTTAAACAACTCATTCACCAATCCATTCAGTAAATACATGCATGTGCTCAGCTACTCAGTCATATCTGACTCTTTGTGACTTTATGGACTGAAGCCTGCCAGTATCCTCTGTCCATGGGATTTTCCAGGCAAGAATACTGGACTGGGTTGCCATTTCCTCCTCCAGAGGATCTTCCAACCCAAGAATTGAACCTGTGTCTCCTTCATTGGGAGGTAGGTTCTTACCAGTGAACCACCAGGAAGCCCCAGGAATATACAATGAGATACTACTTGCCAGGGACAGTTTACATCTACCTACCATTCATGAATTCAATTGATTAAACCAGTTGAAATTAATTCAAGGATCTCTTGAATATGGTTCCATTAGTTATGGTGTCCTACATGAAAATAAATAAAAGTTACAGAAAAGTAGCCAAATATTCAAAACATTGTGCTTTAGATGGCAATGTTTTACTTAACTTTTGAAAAGTTCCTTCTGGGTATGTGCTTTTAAATACAACATATTTGGAGGACAAGTCAAGTATAGAGAGGAAAAAAAAAAAGATCTAGCACCTCTCCCTGTACATCAAAATACACTCTTTATCACTTACAGTTGACCAATTGACACTATAAGTGCAACAAATCGATGCTATTGCATGAGGACAACTTGTGGATCAGTGACTAAATATAACGGCTTTAAAGAAAGCAACAAAAGGGGCAAGAGTAAATGCTAACAAAGCGGTGGAACTGCCAATTTCAAGATGTACAAGATATTCATGAGATGTGATGCTGAAACAGCAAAGAAATGGACTCAAAACTAACAAAAGTGAGGGTCTGGTCATGTATGAATTATAATCCAAAGGAAACTATGCTGGGTGGCAATTTCAAAAAATATCAGAGAGTGTTTACTCTAACTATATATATCCACCTACATAAAGAAACCAAAGAAAAGGTTCTGTTCCTTGATCCAGACATAACCACCAGGCAATCTGAATAAATAAATAAGACTGCCAAGTTTAAATCTAGGTTCCACAACATATTAGCTGTGTAACCTCGCATGATTGCTTGACCACTCATCTTTGTTTCCTGGTCAGTAAACCTAACAGTTCTCATATCACAGGGCTGTTATGAGGATTAAATGAAATGATGCTTATAATACAACCTAGCACAATGACTAGGAATAGAGTAAGTACACGATAAATGCTAATTCTTATTGTTACTATTTTATGTCTTTAGGAACTCCCAGTCTATCAGCGAAGTCCAAACAGAAGCTCAATGTAATAAGTTCTATGCAAAGTCTTACGGGTTTCCCTGGTAGCTCAGACAGTAAAGAATTTGCCTGCAGTGCAGGAGATGTGGGTTGAATCCCTGGGTCAGGAAGACCCCCTGGTGAAGGAAATGGCTACCCACTCCAGTATTCTTGCCTGGAGAATCCCATGGCCAGAGAAGCCTGGCAGGCTATAGTCTATGGAGGCTACAGTCCTTGGACATGGCTGAGTGACTAAGCCTGCACACGTGCAGTCTTATCTTATAGGACTCCAAAGTTACTGTGCCCACTGAAAACATTAAAAGGAACTCAGCCACAATAATCAGTGTTAGAGGTCATATGCCAATTTTAGTCTCAGCACTAAAGACTTCATATAGGACTTCCTTCTCTGGTTGCACAGTGGATAAGAATGTCTGCCAATGCAGGGGACACCGGTTCAATCCCTGATCTGGCAAGACCCCACATGCCTTGGAGCAACTAAGCCCCTGTACCACAACTCCTGAGCCCGCTCGCCCTAGAGCCGCAAACAGAGGAAAAGCCCACACAAATCAAGGAAGACCAAGCGCAGCTAAAAATAAATAATAATTTTTTAAAAAGACTGCCTATATTAAAAATACACAATTGTAATTATAGCATAGAAACTAAAAGAGATTTACATTTCTGCCATGCCTAAAAATAGAGATATGAGCACAAGTCTAGCATTTAAACTGATGACTAACCCATACATCACATTCTACCATGCTTCAGCTGACAATATCAGACACAACTTGGTGACTGAACAACAACATATATAAACATCCACAGAAAATTTCACCAGAAAGAAAACAGTTGAAAATGAGCTGAAATCTTATAATGAACAAGTCAATACATATTTAGTGAACTAAACTACAAATACCCAATTCTAAAATCACTCAATAAAACGTAATTTCTGAAATGTGCCAGACACCATGTGAGTCTGCTGGAGAGAAGATGATGTGCAAAAACAGATATTCTTGCCCTTACAGGACTTACAGTCTAGAGGGAAAACATATTATTTTATAAAATTATAATGTAACAGGGGAATGAATCCGGGTGGAAGAGAAAATGTAGAATATTCTTCTCACTCTTAACCTATAAGGGGGAAAGCTATTACATAAATATTACAAAAAATGTTAATAAAACTATAGTTTCTAACTGCCTTGACAAATTGACTCAAATAGTCAACAAAGGAGCTAATTACAAGTGGGAGTCATGATTTGCTTTTAGTCTTTATTATATGGTAATCAGATGAAAATCTGCCACTTTAAGTAGTCTTGCAGTTTCACTATCAACTTCTGCAAAGGAAATGAGTGCACCCAAATCTACACAGAGACTCAGAAAAACCATTCTAGACAACTTTTGGATTGTAGTGCAATGTAACAATCAACCACAGAAAGAAATGTCCCCATGTGTGAGGTACTTTTGTAATATAGTAACACTATACAACAGGAAAGTAAGTTACAGAAAAACAGAAGAGTTGACTACTCAATCAACTTTTAAATTAAAAATGGAAGATCCAACTAAACTGTAAAGCGTAATTTAAGCATGCTACATTAAACCTAAAGCATGAGAATTCAATAGTATTTAAGCAGCATAAGTGCCTAGAAAGAGTTAACCAAGAAAAATTAGACCCAGCACTAAACTTTTTTTTCACCTTTTAGAGAAATATCCTTCCCTCCAATTCTCCACCACATCCCTACTCTCTTTATTATTAGTGGAGTGAACAATGAACAATAATGGAACCCAACACAGGATATTAGCCATTTTACTGAGAATACTTTTACAAAAAACTTTAGAAATAGGGTTTATAAAAAGAATGTCAAAGTTATATCTTAACAAGGGTGTATTCCATATGACCCAGCTATTCTACTTTCACACATTTATCAAAGAATACAAAAGCACTAATTCAGAAAGATCTATGTACCCCTGTGCTGACTACAGCATTATTTACAGCAGCCAAGATATGGAAATAACCTAATTGTCCATCAATGGATGAATGGATAAAGATGTGATAGACAGACACACAAACAATGGAATATTAATATAATTCAGCCATAAATAGAATGAAATCCTGCCATTTGTAAGAACATAGATGGAACCTGAAGGTACTATGCTAAGTGAAATAAGCAGACAAAGAAAGATAAATACCATATAATTTCACTCATATTTAGAAGCTAAAAAACCAAAGTGAACAGACAAAATAAAACAAAAACTCACCAATACAGAGATCAGATTAGTGGTTACCAGAAGGGGAGGGGGTAGGGGAAATGGGTGAAAGGGTCAAGTGTATAGTGATGGATGGTAACTGGACCTGTGGTGGTGATCATTTTGTGGTGTATACTGATGTTGAATTATAATGCTGTACACTTGAAGCTTATTTTCTAGAAAGTGGTGGTACATATTTGCAATCCTATGTATCTAAGCAAGCTGTATACATGGACTCCTTTTTTACTCTCTTATATAATCCTAAGGACAGAACTGGAGATGCAACAAAGGTCTGCTGGACTGGATCAGATCAACACAGTGACAACATCTCCAGTACAGTATTCACAATGGCTAAACTGCTTTAACATTTCAAAATTATCAAAACTATACTTACATATAAGTTTGCAAGCATATTTGCAGCATTTACCATTTAAAGCTCATGTAAAAGTGCAACTTAAAGAAGAAAAAAACAGTCATATGGCATCTTGCTTAAGAGTTTTGGCCCTAAAGTTAATGTCTTAAAATAATTTCATCCTAAGTGAAAATGCAACTAAATAGCCTAGAATAAAAAAAAGTTTACATAATCTGTTACCATAAGTTTGAGAAAAAACAACTGATTCAATTTAATACCATTTCAGTGCTTACTCTCACTTATTCTTGCTACTGCCTACATACCTGCCTACTCAGAGACATTTTTTAAAGTTTTTTGGAGTCTTCTTTGTAAAGAAAACAGTAGTCTCTAAAAACAATGTAAATTAGCTATTTTTGGTCAGTGGCTATTTTCTCGAACTTCACAGCAATCTTAGATTTCAATGGGAAACTGAAGCATTTTAATATTATTCTACTAGTTTTGTTTCCAAGAACTAAAGATTTATAAGTAAACTGGTAACCTGGAAAACTGTTGGGAGAACATCTGTCTTTATTATTAAAGTTCTTTATGATTATAAAGAACTTAGCAAATCACAACATAGGATAATTTAAAGAATCCTAGAAAGAGTATAAAATTAGAAAACACCCTCACACCGAATGACAAATTATAGTGCCACATGTACTCTCTGGTCAGAGCTTCAGAGACTTTGTGTCCAACCACTTTCCAAGTGATGTAACGACCTCTGGAAATCAAAAAGGAGAGCCTCCCGTTCTAAAGCTGAAAAACTGAACAGGTGGCCTGGGTACAATTCGGGGAAGGTTCGGGGAGAGAGGAGCAGGCCCTAAAGAGGCAAAGCATAATCCTCCATTCATCTCCGCAGATTCACACCGAGTACGACCCTCACCCTAATGCAGGCCCGACGGACCGAAATGAATCAGACCCCAAACCTTGCTCTCCAGAAGACGCAGTTGAGGCGGCGCGGAGAGAAAGGGCCCGTCAACAGAACGCATGAGCCTTGCGCGCGAGTTCTGAGATACAGACGGACTCTGTGTTCTTTACCCAGGTATACCCAAGGCGTTATATACAGCAAGTGCTCAGCAACTGTGTGCTGAACAAAAGAATAAATAAATATGAAACACTAAGACGAGTCGCGGTCCTGTGGCTCAGCCTCCCAGCTCCAGGTGCTCTGACCCTGGCAGAGAAGTCACTCTCGCCTACTCTCCCCTCAGACGCAGGCAACAACCAAAGGGTAACTCGGGCCGGGGCCCAAACTTCGCCTTCCCTAACTCTCAACACCCAAAGGCACTTACCGTTCGTGTAGGGAGACCCCGAGGCAGAGGCGGCCCCGTTCTGGGCCTGGAGGCCGGTGGAGGCGCCGCCAGAGGCTGGTATCCCGGGGTGGGACATGACGGCGACGTTTATAGGGGTCTGGTCGGGGTCTGCGACAGCCCCAAACCGAGAGTTGAAAAACGACGCCTGGAAACCAGGGAGGGGGCTAACGACTTAGGACTGAAAGCCGGCTAGAGAGAGGGCGGCGCAAGGAGCCCTACGCATGGCGCCGCATTCTCCCCAGTCCGCAGGCGGTCAGAGCTTGGCCTGGGTGGCGAGGCTTGGGTGTCGGGCCGGTGGGGCCGAGAACGCCGGGTTGGGAAGCAGCGGGCAAGCTGAGAGACACCGAGGGAGGCCCGGACCGGAACTGCCTGTCAGCCGCTTTGCGCGCAGGCGCAATCGGGACACGTGGCACTTCCGGCTCCGGCCTCACAGCGGCAGCGGCGGTCGGTGAGCTCTTCTCTGCCGCGGGGCTGCCCTGAAGCCACCTGACAGCTCCGGGTGTCCCGGCCCGAAGGACTGTGCTCGGCCTCTCCTGCCACGTCACTGACTCTCACCGTCGGCCGGAAGTGGCGTGTGTCACCGATACGGAAATCCCCGCCGTCGTGAACTCGGCAAGGCCGGAATCGGAGGACAGTCAGGGTTTCAGTGGCAGCTTTGGAGGGGTGGGACTGACAGTTCTCCAGTTTTTGTGAAGATTACCTGAGAAGACAGACTTCATTGTCCTTTGCTGAGGCTAAACCTCAGGTAGCTGAACCGATTAATGTTCATCACAGTATTTCACTTCACATTTCATCATATTCCAGGTGTAAATTGTAAGGGATTTTTTTTTTAAAGGTTAATTAGGTATAAGTGTTCAAAGTAATCAAATCGAATTGGAGGCCTTTGCTTTTTGACCTGAAGATTCAAAAGTAATTTAATTTTGAAACGCTGATTCATACAGCAAGTCATGCCAAAGTTCATTAACATATTTAAATAGCAATTTTATTTCCTCTTCTAAGAGTTTACAGTAAGGTACAACATTCAGACTTCCTTTCTAGGCAAGGTGACTTCTTTTTTACTTGCAAGTAGACTTTTTTTTTTTGAGACTAAACGGAGGTAGAAACTGGAATGATTAGACAACATAGTTAATGACATCAGTGATCATATTAGCCACCTTCTTTACACTTAGGTTTTTCCAGTTCTGAGCTGATGATAAAGCCCTTCGTTATAGATTTGTATTGTTGACTAAAATGTCATGCCAAGGGTTTCAAAATCTGTGAAAGGTGAAATACATCTTAACCATTTAATATCAAATGCCTACTATGGAATGTTACATACAAAAAGAGTAAGAACTAAACTGCTGTGAGAGGCCTGAAAACAGTAAGAATTCAAATAACTACCTGTTAACTTTTAGCTTTTTTTTAACATTTGCCTCAGATGTGTAAAAATGTGTTTGCTGTGCATGAAATTGAAAAATTCAATTCCTTTGTCCAAGATACAAAGTTTTCAGGATGAAGATGATACTTATGGTCAAAATGTTTTTAGCTTAGGGCCCCATAACAAAAATCCCAAAGCATATGTCCCAAGACCACTTGAAAAGATACATAATCACAAGCCTCTCAATGGTTTTAAGACACATAAACACAAGTCTATTTTCTGAGAAAATAGACCTCAGAAACTGAACCTCCCTGAGCTTAGACAGAAAATCAGTGTTATCTTCAAAAGAGCAAATCCTTAAGCCTGGACTCAAACTTGCATTAGTTTAATTCTTTTTTTTTTTATGCAACATTTTAATGATCTTGGTTTACTAACCTTGGCATTGGAGTTTGATTTGGTTAAATCAAGTTTTCTTTGGACTTTGTTCTGTTTAAGCAATATCTCTGAACAGCAAAAAAAAAAAAAAAAAACCAGCAACAACTGATGAAGAAGAATTAGCCATTTTAAAAAGCAAATAACCTCTGGTTCAATCAGGTTAAATAAACATAAATAATTTGCTAATAAGTAAACAATGCTTTTTCTAAAATGTGTCCCACCCCTATGTATCCCTGTTGCTATTATCACCCCCACTCCAGAAACAAAACTATGGTTACGTCTTTCAAGTGTTTCTTACATTTTCAAAATAATCAGCTTTAAAATATTGACAGAAAAGGCATTATTTGTCATCTGCACACCCTGAGGAATAGTTGGAAAGTAAGTTTAAGTAATTGAGGTGAGAAAACATATTTAAAGAGTTAAGTGCTTTTCCTATTTAAATATTATCCACATAGTGCCAAAGTGCCATATCCTCTGGCTTCTTAAAGTGTGGCCACATAAATTTTATGGAAAAATTATTCCTATTACCAGTTGTTAAAGGAATTGATATTTCTTTGATCAGTTATTATATCTACTCTATACTACCATACACTTTTCTAAACTAATGTCAATAATATATTCTATTTTGTAATCCTTGATTTCCAGAGCAACAGGACCCTTCTACCACATATGTCTCTCCACATACCTATGTATCACATTTTCTGTACATTATTTTCAGAGCCTTCAACCCTGTACAAGAAAATTATAAACAATAAGTGACACAAAAGTGGTTAAGTAAAGAGGCAGCATTATACTAAGAATATTTCATTGACTTAGATTCCTTATTTAGACCCAAAAAAGGGAGATGCATTCCTAATAAAATTTGCTGATGTGCAGAAGTGGACTTAGGCTGGCATGAGCCTGCTCATAACTACTGAACTGTCAGCTGATAAGCAGGATCAATTCTGCTTATTTGTCAGGATAATGAAAATTATTTTAGGTCTACTAGTTATTTTTTAAAATTTGTTTTATTTCAAACAAAGAAGTAGTTTCAATTACAAATATCAGGTTTCTTTTGAAAGTGTCTTGTGGCTCCATTTTAGAAATAGTTCCTTTGGCCTCATTTGCCTCTCACAGGACATCTGTTCGTATCTGAAGTCAGTGGTTCTGAAGGTACAAGTTCAATTATCCCACACCAAGACAGTAAATTGCTTTCTTTGAAAACTTCAATTTTATGTAGTTACCACTGCCCACTCTAGTTAGTTTTCATCATCTCACACTTGAACTATTGGGTTGGTCTTTCTGCTTTCAATCTCTCCCACCCATCCTTCATGTTGAACTGAGCTCTGAAGTACTGATTCCATTTTTATTTTCCTATACTTCTAAACCTGTAATTGCTCCCTTTACTTGCTCCATCAAGTTAAAGTTTCTCTGCATACGTTTTCTCTTCTCATTCTGAGTAAAATCCAAAGTCCGACTTATAGCCTTCAAGGCTTCACATACTAAGCCAGCCTTGTTATCTCTCTCATCATCTTCTACACTACCTCTCACTTACTACTGCAGACACACTTACTATTAGTTTTTTTAGACCTAAAGAGACAACACTGTACAAAGAATATTTCATTGACTTTGATTTCCTTATTTAGGAATAAGGAATCTCTCTAGGCATACAAGCACAAGCCTGCCTTAGTTCTTATTTGCATTACCTGGGATGCTCTTCCCCAAGACACTCATCCAGCTCAATCACTTACCCTTTCTTTAGTCAAATGATACCTTATGGTGAGGCCTTTTCTGAACACCCTGTACAACAGCATACTCTCGTGATGCTGACTTTCTATCCCTCCCACCATCCTTTTTTTTTCTTCACAGCACTTACCAACATTGTTATATATTTGTGTTTATGCTTATCTTTCCTCAATGGAATAAAATTATATATACCTCACGACAGTTTTAAGGTAATCATATTGATTTCATGTCTGTCTGCTTGGTTAGATCATAAGAGAGACCAGGGCCTGTGTCCTGTTCAACTCTGTATTCTTAACACATGGTTTGGGGCCTCACACTTAACAGGTGTTCAATAAACATTTTTGAATGGATAAATTTAAAGTGCCATCTCTTCCAATCTTCTATTTGGAATATTTTGACCCTCATTTGTTCACTACTATAAGTTCCTATTGCACTTGGAAACTAAATCACACCAGAGTCGGACACAACTCGAGTGATTTAGCAGCAGCAGCAGCAGCAGCACTTATTTCTGAAGTATCATGTTCTCTAATTCTTTTATTTTTAACTATTATGTCACATTGTGTCCCATCTGATACTGACCTGTAGGGTAGCTGAAATACTGTCAGCATCTGGTCAGACCTTATCTCCTCTGGGTAGCTGGTACAATATCAAACGCCAACTCTTTCCTTATATATCTCTCTGTCCCTGCCTATCCACACATACTCTGGCACCATGGTATCAGAAATATGAAATATAAATTCCCTCTAAACTGTCTTTTCACCATATTCTCTACTGGATGACCTCACCAGCTCCTTCATGAATTGATTTCTTCATTCATTCAACCAATACTTATAAAATGCCTTCCATATGACAGGCACCAAGAAAAAACAGAACATAACAGACAGGGTCTCTTCCTTCTGTGGAGTTTTCAATGGAAGAAATGCAATAAAAATGTAAATAAATGTATCTTTTTACATTTTGAACTTAATACGTGCTGTTGAGACTAGGAAGCAGGGAGCTGATGTGGATAAAAAGGTTAGGACATGAGGTGACATTTAAGCTGTGATCTAAAGGACAAGGAAGTTAGCTATACAAAGGGAGAACATGGGGAGAAGTAGGACTCTGGGAAAAGGGAACAGCACCTATAAGAGCTCAGACACAGGAATGAGCTTGCTGTGGTGAGCAAGACAGAGTGGCACAAGATGAGATTGGAGAAATATAGGAGGCAGAGCAGCAGGAGCCTTATAAGGCATTGTACAGACTTTATAGACTTTGAGATACAACTGAAGAATGGTAAACAGTAATTAAATTCATGCTTTAAAATGAATGCATCAAAAAATCAATCCAACAGCTGTGAATATCTTCAATGGGGAAAGAAGAGTTGCTGCAGTAACCCAGGCCACGGGTGATAGTGACCTGCAGTAAGCTGGCTGTAGGGGAGATAGAAGTAGACTCACTAAGCCAGGTTAAAACTTGGAACTTTGCTATTTCCTTTACTTTTGCTACCAACATGTAATCAATCGTGTATAGGTTCTGACTTCTACAGTTTCTCACGGCTGACTCTATTTCTTTGTTCCCACTGACCCAGCACTGCCCCCACATTACCTCTCACTTCTGTGATTGCAGCTGTCTCATTACTAATCTCAGTTTTCAGTCCTTACCTCTTCCAATACAACCCACACACGGCTGCCAGAGCAAACTTTCAAAAATATGATTCTGACCCTGTTCCTGTTCTGCTCAGAACCTCCAAAAGGCTCTATAGTTTGGGAGTCTACATCCCTGGTAGTCCAGAGGAAAGCTATTTAGTCAAAGCATAATGCATGCCTGGTGTTTTTCCCATCTCTGTTCCTTTCTGAATGTTATTCTCACATTATGATATTATCCCTGCTGGATATCAATCCCCATTTTACATATGTAGTAACTGAAACTTCAAGTGGTTAATAATGTTAGAACCATAATCTGTAGCTGTACTCTATTAAAACAGTCATTAAAATTAATGATTTAGAATACTTGGTTACATTGAAATGTTTCAAAATGTTTTACAAAACTGTTTATAGTATGATTATAATCTTATAAAACTGTTTATATCTGTGAGGTGTGACAGAGGGTGATTTTTGTTTCCATTTTTCTTGACTTTCCAAACTTTTTAACCATGACTGTATATTACTTTTCTCATGATAATAGTCATCAAAAAGCTCAAGGGTAAATATCTTACATATCCTGTAAGGCTCCCCTCAAACACTGATATCTCCTGCCTCTCCACTCCCTCACCCCTACCAGAAGTTTGTAGTTTGTTATCCTTTCTCTCCTCCTACCTTCTTTTATAGTCAGTTGTGAATTAACACATCTCCCAGCCAAAGCAAAAGGTCCTGGAAGAAAGAGACTGTCTTGCTTATTGTCATTCCCCCATTCCTAATCGATTTACAATCTATTGCTGGAGAAGGCAATGGCAACCCACTCCAGTACTCTTGCCTGGAAAACCCCATGAGCAGAGGAACCTGGTAGGCTGCAGTCCATGAGGTCGCTACAAGTTGGACATGACTGAGTGACTTCACTTTCACTTTTCACTTTCCTGCAGAGAAGAAAATGGCAACCCACTCCAGTGTTCTTGCCTGGAGAATCCCAGGGACAGAGGAGCCTGGTGGGCTAATGTCTATGAGGTCGCACAGAGTCGGACACGACTGAAGCAACTTAGCAGCAGCAGCTGAAGTCAGCAGGAATCATAATTCAGATTTCTATCTAAAGGCTAACTCAAATACCAAGGATATCAGGACTATCTTTACAATTTCTGGAAAAGAGGTGTGGTGTAATCTTGAGAAGCCCAATGAAGTGCCTCAAGCCACTTAAAAGTATTTATTGTGGGGTGAGAAAGGCTCAAGAGGGAGATGATATATGTATAATTATGGCGGATTAGCATTGTTGTGTGGCAGAAACCAACACAACACTGTAAAGCAATTATTCTCCAATTTAAAAAAAGTATTTATTAAACCAAACTGAAGACTAGATCAGTGGAAAGGAGAATAAAGGGAAACCCAGACTAGAACAGCAGGCTCCTCCAACTTAGACCAATCGCCTCCAGGGAAATTCTTTAACCCCCTGAGGACAAAAATGTACCTAAGAGTCCTTTATATTATGACTGAATCACTTGCTCGAATGTATTCAGCACCTATAGTATGCCAAGCACTGAAAATATGTTCAACAGGAGGAAAGGCAGATATGGTTCTTCACCTAAGGAAGCTGATAGAATGCCTGTTGGGGAGGCTATAGATAAATAATCATACATTTTAATTGTAAAATTATAAGCAAGATAACTTCAATCAATCATAAGATAAATTGTACAGTTGCTGGGGAAACCTGAAATAAAGGGCTTAACTGAATCTGAGAGGGAGTCTGATGAGAGAGCTATTGGTGCTGAGACCTGAAGAGTGTGTAGGAGTTAGCCAGGTGGAGGGAAGATACCTGCGGAAGCAGTTCTGGCAGAAGGAATGACAAGTGAGAAGCGAAGACCAATGGAGTAAGTCATTTCCTGAGGCTGGAATGAAAGAGAGGGACAGCTTGTAATAGGCTTGTTGGGAATCTATCCAATAACTGCGTCAGTCACCAAGCACCGCCTTGTTCTGTCTGCATCCCCCAGAAAGAATCGTAGGCTTGGGAGCAATCTTGGAAGCACTGCCATCACATTTTCATTCAGGTATTCCTATTTGAATAAATTTAAGAAAAGTAACATCCATGAGCAAAAAACAGCGGAGTCAAGACAGTCTTAAAGATCAACATTCATTAGCAAAGAGACGGAGTAAAGACAGCCTTGATGAAAGCTCAACACATTATCTGGCACATTTTGTAAATTACTTGTTGAACTCAAGAAACAGGTGGACTTTGAAAAAAAATTTTTTTTAAAGAAAGAAAGAAAAGAGGATGTCACGTATAATTTGCCCAAGCTAAGAACCGGTGTTACCTTCTCTGCCTGAAACTCCTTCAGGCCTGTGTGGGCAGCAGGTCCCAGCTCAGCCGCGGGATTGTCCGCGGAACCGCCGGAAGGCGGAACTGCAGGCACCCGGTACTGCTGTCCTGCGAACCTTCGGGAGTGAAGCACCCACCGGCCCGGAAGAAGCTAACGCGAACTACGGCCGCGGCAGCCATCGCTCTTTGCAGTTCGGTGTCGGAGTGAATAGGGCCGACTCCAAGCAAGGAATTGCGTTTTCTCCAACCGCAGGTAAGTGGCAGCCTCTCGTCCCGGGAGAACTAGCTGGCGGCAGCTGTCGATCNTACGGCCGCGGCAGCCATCGCTCTTTGCAGTTCGGTGTCGGAGTGAATAGGGCCGACTCCAAGCAAGGAATTGCGTTTTCTCCAACCGCAGGTAAGTGGCAGCCTCTCGTCCCGGGAGAACTAGCTGGCGGCAGCTGTCGATCCCGGGGAAGGAGCGCCTTTGGGGCTGGGCCCACTCGATGCCCCTGCCTATAGCAGGGCGGGGAAGGGGCTTCTGTTTTTCTCCCTGGAATCTGGCGGCGGGAAAGACGACAGGTTCCTTTCGTGCTTCGCGGGGCCACTCTGACGACCATCTGGAAAGGACACCACTGCTGTCGAATGGTGGTTATTTCAGGAATCAAAGAGATGACTCTGAACCGCAGCCAAGCCCTTTCTTGCCCTTAGCCTCAGTTTCCTTACCAGGTAAGGTGAAGGCTGAGGGGATCATTGACAGCTCAGAGGCAGTGACGCGACGTGTTGTTTTCAACTCTCCCACATAGTGTGGGGACAAATCGAGCTTTCCCTACTACCAGTAGTTAACGTTTTCCCATTGCCTAAGTCCCAGTTGAGTGGGGGAAAGATACACTATACTCTTGGGGGAAAGCTGCAATTATTTACAGACTGTCCCAAGAGTTTCCAACAAGGTTTAAATACTTTGACAACAGCTCAAACTCTTGACATCGTTGACCAAAAGAACCAAACTCGTCAGGAATTTTAAGGTATTAGGTACATTGGACACAATAAGCTGAAGAAATACTTTTAATTTGAAAAAGTAAACCTATTATTAGTTGCACATTTTTATCTCATACTGAAGACTGTCCTGCGTTCAGTGTTAGAACACCAATTAGAGTCGCAATGAGGCAAATGAAAAAGGGACAGGAACATTTGTTGTCTACTATGTGTAAGGCGCTAATGTATTTTTTGTTCATTACACGAACCAAAAGGTTTCGTTCCGTACAGCAATCCACTGAGGAAGTAGTAGCATCTCTATTTTACAGATAAGGAATAAGGAAGGTTTACATTTTGTCAACAATTAGTGGTGCTATTTCAAAATAATCTGTATATCAAATATTTTAGTGGACTCGCACTGTCATCAAAATATTTTTAATTTTAAAAACTTTAGGATAGTTCTTTGATGTTTCCTGAGTTTGTAGAAGAGGAAGGTGTTGCCATCATTTTAGAAATATTAGAGAAGCAGTCATTAATTATGCAGATTAGCAGTTTATATAGGGTACATTTTAACTCCTTTGCCTTGCACTTTGAGCAAGAATTGAGACCAAAGAATAGGCTATCAGAAACGGAAATCAGTGCCATATATTTGAAGCTTATAAATCAGAATTCTGTAGTAATGATTATTTCTCCACCCTCTTAAGTACACTTGCTGAAAGTCATTTAAATTATTTTTCTGCAAAATGTTACTAAGCCAATAGTTTTCAGATCATGGTATTGAAAAGTTTACCTTCCTTGTATGTAGCTTTTAGTACAATTTGAGTTAAAAGTATTTTAATGATTGAACTAGCCATTGCTTATGTCAGTTTTTATTTTAATTCATTATAGGTAACTTCAGTACTTTTAAGATTTTTTTTGATGTGGGCCATTGTTACAGTCTTTATTGAATTCGTTACAGTATTGCTTACATTTTTATGGTTTGGTTTTTTGGCCATGAGGCATGTGGGATCTTAGCTCCCCTACCGGGCATCTAATCCACAACCCCTGCATTGGAAGGCCTCCAAGTCTTAACCACTGAACTGCCAGGGAAGTTCCTCACAGCTTTTTAAAATATATAGTTTTTTCCCTCTTCCTCTTAAAAAAATCCAACTTATATCTGTCATAGATTTAACCTTATTTCAGTCGAGCATCACTTTTCCTTAAAGAAAAATGGAGTATGTACTTTTTGTTCATTACACGAACCAAAAGATTTAGTTTCATCTTTATAGTGGCTAAACATTCAGTCCCCAAATGTTTTCTTGAGTTTTTATAAAAGCAGTCTTATTTTTAAACATTCAGCATCATCAGTGTCCAAACTTTTAGTATGGACATTGGCCCTCCTTATCCATAGATTGTGTTTCTGAGGATTCAAGAATGGATGAAAAATATTTTGGGGAAAAAAATTCCAGAAAGTTTGAAAAAGCAAAACTTCAATTTGCCAAGTGCTGACAACTATTTATATGGCATTTACATTGCATTTACAACTATTTGCTTTGTGTTAGATACTTTAAGTAATTGAGAGATTAATTAAAGTATATTAGAGGAAGTGCGAAGACTGTATATAAATACTATGACATTTTTATATAGGGGACTTAAGGAGAGTGTGTGGGGTGTAGAGGCCTGGAAATAATCCTCTAGATCCCCGAGGGACCAAGGCCGAGGGCCTTGTTGAAATTCTACAAAACATGGCCAGAATTTGGCCTTTGTATTTCTAGTACTGTTTGAAACTGAGAGAGGGGTATTTATAGTTCCTAAATTGGTTTGCAGATAGTATACTGATCTTATGGAATTTGTGCACTTTATAAGGCTGACAAAATTGTGTAGAAAGTTGTCATCAATCTCTTATACTGAAACTTCCTTACCTGGATTTGAAAGAAACTATTCTAGTGCTTTTCTGGTGACAATGCTGTAGTTGTTAATATTTAAAATAAAATCAGAACATCATTAAAAATCTTTTTCTTAGTAGTAGTTATTAATATTGAAGTTGATTTCAAAATTGGCATTGAAAGTTCTGTGCTTTGATTTTCCATCGATTTAGTCTAAATTAATACCACCTTATATGGTGTATTCAAAGTATTTTCATGTATGTTATCATATTTAATCATTCTTAACACTCTGTGAGGCAGGTGGTATTTCCCTTATATCAAAGAGCAAACTGGTGCTCATGAAGATTGGCTTTCCCAGGATGAAATTATAGTATTTCAAAAGAAGCACATTTAGGACTTCCCTGGTGGTCTAGTGGTTAAGACTCCATGCTTCCACCACAGGGGCACAGGTTCAATCCCTGGTGGGGGAAGTTGTGCATGCCGTGTAATATGGCTGGGTAAGAGGCAGGGATGCACATTCAGTGTAGATTTTTTAAAATCTAGGACATCCATTCTACTCCATCCATTTTACCACAGCTCTACCATGCTTTGCTTCCCAAAGTTATTAATGTATTTACTCTTGAATCCTATTCTCAATAGGATTTGTCTCTTTAGAATATTCTAGTTTTTATTTTCTACCAGCACTACTTTTTGGAGTATTTGTATCTTGTCATCTTATTTTTTCTCTTTTTTAAAAGTTCACACCTAAATGATTTTGCTAAATTACTTATATTGTTGTTTAGTTGCCAGGTCATATCCGACTCTTTTGCAGCCCCATGGACTAAAGCCTGCCAGGCTCCTCTGTCCATACGATTTCCCAGGCAAGAATACTGGAGTGGGTTGCCATTTCCTTTTCCAGGGGATCATCCTGACCCAGGGATTGAACCCATTGTCCTGAATTGGCAGTCGGAGTCTGTACCACTGAGCCATCTGAGAAGCCCAAATTACTTTGTTTTTGTTTAGGCACTCAGTCCTTTACAACTCTTTGCAACCCCATGGACTGCAGCACACTAGGCTTCCCTGCCTGTTGTCTCCCAGAGCTTGCTCAAACTCATGTCCATTGATTCGGTGATGCCATCCTACCATCTCATCCTCTGTCATCCCCTTTTCCTCCTGCCTTCAGTCTTTCCCAGATCAGGGTCTTTTCCAATGAGTCAGTTCTTTAATTTTTTAATAATAATTTTATTGAAAGAGAGTACATACCATAAAGGATAGTTGTACATACACTACTTAGCATTGTAAGTGTACAATTGAGTGTTTTTAGTTTACTCATGTTGTGCAACCACCACCAGTAACTCCAGAAACATTTTCATCACCCCAAAAGAAACCCAGTACTCATTAGCCACTCCCAGTTTCACCCTCCCCCCAGTCTGACAACCACTAATCTACTGACTATTCTGGACTATTTCATATAAATGGAATCATCCTTATAAGTTTAATGTGGCAAGGCTTTTAGAAGTTATTTGTAATCTGAAAATTTATTTTCCATTACACCCTTTGCACTGATTTTCGTATTACTTGAGTAGATCACTTTTCTAATCTGTGGAGCGATTTTTCCTGTTTGGTGTTCATGCAATAAATAAATCTGCTGACGTGTATATGTTTCCTTGTTCTTGACCTTTGCTTTTCACATGTCTTAATAGTGTGTCCATGGTGTTGTGTAACCTGTTCTCAGAGCTCAGGTATCTGATTGCGGCTAAGTAACTTTTATTCTTAGTTGGCATTTTTACCTCTACTTTAAAATGACTAATGACTCCTAGCTTGTTTTAAAGATCTCAGAAGCCATGACTTTATAGAAATATAAATATCTCATTAATTTCTGAAGAAGAGTTTCCCCATATGTGTTATCAGTTATCTTGGGACAAATTTTACAAAAGCAAATCCTTATACAAAAAATGCATTTACCTGCATGGCTACCCTCTCTATCCTCTTACCCTCTCTACCCTCCCTGTCTCTCACCTACCAGCAGTCTTCTCCAGTGAAGACTTTGCCACTTGACTCACAGTCCTGCTTTCTGTAATGCTCCCCTCCAATATTCTGGTGATTCCACTGCCTGTCAGCATGGACAGTACTTTGGAGATTGCCACCACTCAGACCTTCCTTAAATTCTGAACCCACATTTTCCTCCACTTTGCTGGCACAATTCTGATCACCTTTCACTTCTTGCACCCTTTTACTACATCTACAGCTGCTATTTTTAACTAAAGACTCTTCCTCTATTCTTCCAATTTTATTCTGCAAGAAGCCTGCTTTTGATCCCCACCCATTCCTATACTTTGTCTATCTTTGTAACTTTATCCATGCAGCCTGAACTTCTGATCAGAACACTTCAGCCTCTGGCACTAGTGCTCTCAAATTCTTGTTCCCCTTTTTTGATTTGCTCTTCTGAAGTCCCTAATACACATTTGCTCCTTATTCTCTAAAGCTGAGCACTGCTGGAGCGGGGCTGGGGAAGCAGCAGGAGGGATAGAAGTCAGTGCAGACTAGCACTGCTGTGAATGTTTCAGTCTTAGCAATTGGCTCTTTTTAGCCATCTTTTAACTTGATCTTTCCCCCACAGTAGCTATTCTAATCCTCAATCTGCTCCTCAGAATTTCTCTGCACTCCTTCACCTATCCTGGCCTTCCTTCCTTTTCATCTTAGAGAAAGAGAGCATGCCCTCTGCCCGGGCTCCTCTTGAGACCTTGCCCCTTTTGGTCAATTCCTTCTTTTTCTCATCTTTAACTTATTCCTTGCCACTAGCTCCTTCCTTTCAGTTTATCAACATTATCAAGCCTCACCCTCCCCTAAGGAGAAAATCTCACGTCCCTCACCCAAATTATTTCGAATTTTTTGCCAGAAGAATTTCCTCACCGCCTCCACCTGCTAACTTCCATCTCATTCTCTTCTCAATAATATTAATAACAGAGGCCACATTTTAAATACTTACTTTGTGCATTTTGTCTTGTTTGCTCATAAAACACCCTGAGAGATGGTAATTTGCTCAAGGGCACACAGCTCTGCTAGCCCCCTGGTTGTGGGCTCTCCTGTATTACCACTCACTGCAAGCTGCTCATGCTCCCAGCAGCCGCCTCTGTCAGCAAAGCGAGCAGTGACACCTCTGCATATACTGTGACTGACTGCTTTTCTTGCCTGTCTCTTCTAGTTCTTTTATCCTTCCTGGGTTCTGTTGGTTCTTCCACCCGTATCTGTACCTTGAAGACTACCTCAAGTGAGAATTAATTTCTTCCATAGCATCTGGCAAGGAGACTTTAGGCAGAGATGATGGGAAAACATTCTGATGCCTGGAAGGATAATGGGCAGATGTTTTAAGGTAAAGCACAGGTCGCCAGCAAGCAGTTTACTTTACCCAGGGAAAGCTACAAGTAGGGAAGTGATATGTATTATAAGCTTGGAAAGGTAGCTACAAGTAGGATGTGGAACACTAGACCAAGGAGTTTGACTGTATCATTTCTCAGCTCACAAACCTCCAGTGGCTCTCGATCCACAAGCAGAACAGCCATATAATTTAACACTTAAATCAGGACCCTTTTGAGAAGGGAAGCACTATTAATGATTACACTGAAATAACTTTACTGAGACTGTCCCCAGCCAACTGGGAGTTAGTCACCCTGACTATGCAACAAGTCCAAGATGACATTTTGGTGGAGCTACTCTGGAGGGCATGTAAAACTGGGTAGAAACACATTTTGATGTTAAGATGGTAGTTTAGGGAACTGACACAAGGATTTTAACCAGGTGGCTCCTGTGAGAATCAAAGAAAATGCAGAAATTGATAGAACTAAGGAATGACTGGCCGTGGGATGTGAGGCAGAAGAAGGAATTACATGTCAGAGTCATGAGCTGGAATAATTTTAAAATGTTTTATAATGATTTAAATAACTTTAAACCTTTAAAACTATTTTTATAAAGCTTTAGAGAGCCAATGCAATGTAAGGAAAAGGGGTTGGATGTGGAAGTCAGACTCATGTTTGAAACTTAGATGTGCCAATCACTAAAAGTTGAATTTTACTTACTAGTAGTTTCAGCTTCTGCAAAATGCAGACAATAATATATTTATTCTGAAAGGTTGTTGAGGTGTTTAGTGATGATATTTGTAAAGTGCCTAGTACCGTAGGCCATGTAGTGGAAGAAATAATAGTAATAGCAGCTAAAATTGAGTGCTTTCTCCATGCTCATTACTAAATGCTTTGTGTGTAGTAATTAATCTTCACAACAACCATTTCAGATAGGTACTGTTATCCCCATTTTACAGATGAGGAGAGTGAAATAAGTTACTTAAAATATTAGTAAAGTCTTAGCTCCAGAGCTGCTGCTCTTAACCTCTAGACCATACTGCTCACAGAGGTTTAATAAGTGGTAGCTGGTATTTTTTTTGTTTTGCTTCATTTTATTAAATTGAAATGCAGATTCAGTACTGTTTCTTATGTTCACATATTAAAAGTAGCCAGCATAAAAACCAAATGTCTAAATTTAATCTCAGATTTGTTTATCAGTCTGGCTTCTGCATCACTAATTAGCACCAGTTGATTTTAATTCTCAGTCTCGATCCCCTAATCCCAGTTACATCATCTAACAGTTCCTGACTTTTTGCCGTACCCATTCAGGCTGTGGGTACCCAATTACCATCCAAGAAACCTTTCCTTAGCTGTACCCTGCTGTCACCACTCCAGTGTTCTTGCCTGGAGAATCCCAGGGACGGGGGAGCCTGGTGGGCTGCCATCTCTGGGGTCGCACAGAGTCGGACACGACTGAAGTGACTGAGCAGTTGTCATCACAGAAATGTGAAAATAGGATTTTGAATGTTGAGACAAGGAGGACTGGTTTTCTCTTGTTTTCATACATAATATAAAGTGTTACTTGTGAGCATAATATACCTCTTTCAGGATTCCCTTGTGGCTCAGCTGGTAAAGACTCTGCCTGCAATGCAGGAGACCCCAGTTCAATCCCAGGGTTGGGAAGATCCCCTGGAGAAGGGAAGGGCTACCCACTCCAATATCCTGGCTTAGAGTATCCCACGGACAGTATAGTCCATGGAGTCACAAAGAATCAGACACGACTGAGGGACTTTCATTTCACTGTACCTCTGTTAGTATGCACACACATAGCTCATGTCTTTTATTTGTAGTTTATTTTTGGCTGTGGTGAGTCTTAGTTGCTCCATGGGCTTTGATCTAGTTGCAGTAAGCATGGGCAACTCTCTAGTTGAGGTACACGGGCTTTTATTGTGGCAGCTTCTCTTGTTGGGGAACATGGGCTCTAGGGTTCACAAGCTTCAGTAGCTATGGCCCGTGGTATCAATAGTTGTGGCTCCCGGCTCTAGAGCACAGACTCAATAGCCGTGGTGCACGGGCTTAGTTCCTTCGCAGTTTGTGGGATCGTCCCAACTCAGGGATCAAATCCGTGTCTCCTGCACAGGCAGGTGGATTCTTTACCATTGAGCTACCAGGGAAGCCCACCTCATCTCTCTGTTATTTATTTTTATTGTTTTGTTTCTATGCTCTTATGATCATTACTCCCCTAGTAGGTTAGGATTTACAATATGGGTATTTCCCCCCCTCCCCTTGTGCTTGAATAATTCTTGAAACTCTATAGGGTGAGTTGTTACCATTTTAGATAATATCCTATTCAGTTTTAACATTTTTTAGTTGTACTTGTGTAGCTAATTTATCACTCTATAACCTTTTTGAGAGAATGAGCCATGTTTGTAATCAGTATTTGTATTCCCCATAATGTCTAACTTAGGACCCTGGATGTAATATGAGCTAGGTGAGTATGTACTGAATTAGAAAGAAAAAAAACTCAGCACACCACTGCTTTATTTGATTCTCTACAGTGAAAATTATTATAATATTTAATATATTATACATCATAATATATATTAAATTTTATATTAAATATATTTAATATAAAATATACTTTAAATTATTAAAATTTCCCTTTAAAAAGCATATACCTGAAAACCTTCAGAAAAGATGAGCCACTTGTATATATTTTCTCTTAAGTCTCAATTTCTCCATGACCTAAAATGATAATAGTAGAAGGAGTTGTAATTTTCAACTTGTAAAATAATAACTTCTAAGAAATTAGAGATAATAAGGGAACATTTCATCCAAAATGGGCTCAATAAAGGACAGAAATGGTATGGACCTAACAGAAGTAGAAGATATTAAGAAGAGGTGGCAAGAATACATGGAAGAACTGTACAAAAAAGATCTTCACAATGAAGATAATCACGGAGGTGTGATCACTCACCTAGAGCCAGACATCCTGAAATGTGAAGTCAAGTGGGCCTTAGAAAGCATCACTACAAATAAAGCTAGTGGAGATGATGGAATTCCAGTTGAGCTCTTTCAAATCCTGAAAGATGATGCTGTGAAAGTGCTGCACTCAATATGCCAGCAAATTTGGAAAACTCAGCAATGGCCACACGACTGGAAAAGGTCCGTTTTCATTCCATTCCCAAAGAAAGGGAATGCCAAAGAGTATTCAAACTACCACACAATTGCACTCATCTCACATGCTAGTAAAATACTGCTCAAAATTCTCCAAGCCAGGCGTCAGCAATACGTGAACTGTGAACTTNGTATGGATGTGAGAGTTGGACTGTGAAGAAAGCTGAGTGCCAAAGAGTTGATGCTTTTGAAGTGTGGTGTCGGAGAAGACTCTTGAGAGTCCCTTGGACTGCAAGGAGATCCAGCCAGTCCATTCTGAAGGAGATCAGCCCTGGGATTTCTTTGGAGGGAATGATGCTGAAGCTGAAACTCCAGTATTTTGGCCACCTCTTGCAAATAGTTGACTCATTGGAAAAGACTCTGATGCTGGAGGGATTGGGGGCAGGAGGAAAAGGGGACAACAGAGGATGAGATGGCTGGATGGCATCACTGACTCGATGGTCGTGAATCTGAGTGAACTCTAGGAGATGATGATGAACAGGGTGGCCTGGCATGCTGCGATTCATGGGGTCCCAAAGAGTCGGACACGACTGAGCGACAGAACTGAACTGACGCGACTTTGCAGCAGCAGCAGCATACACCAGGTTAGACTGGCTTGGAAGAGTATTTAACTCTTTGTAGTAAAGTTGCTGTAGAATTATTTACTCACAGTTGATGTTTAGTGTCATTGCTATTTAATATTGATTACTAAATCCCACTTTTTTTTCCAGACCCTATCAGATTTGGCTATGTCCTTCATATTTGACTGGATTTACAGTGGTTTCAGCAGTGTGCTACAGTTTCTAGGTAATGTTGGCCCTTTGTTCTCTTTTGTTATCCCATTTAATCCTACTTATATAAAAGTGTCTTTTATTTGTCTAGAGCCGCTTTATATGTAACCCCGTAGTTACAGATGTGGGCTTTGGAATCATACAACATATTCAGTTACTCATTATACCTGTTACGAAGTAATCTTAGATAAATTGCTTTCTCCAATTTAGCCTTAATTTCCTTATGTGTAAAATGATAACAATTCCTACCTCCTAAGGTTGTTGATTGGAGGAGGCGATTGCACCCCACTCCAGTACTCTTTCCTGGAAAATCCCATGGATGGAGGAGCCTGGTGGGCTGCAGTCCATGGGGTCACTAAGAGTTGGACACAACTGAGCAACATCACTTTAACTTTTCACTTTCATGCACTGGAGAAGGAAATGGCAACCCACTCCAGTGTTCTTGCCTGGAGAATCCCAGGGACGGAGGAGCCTGGTGGGCTTCCGTCTATGGGGTCGCACAGAGTTGGACATGACTGAAGCGACGTAGCAAGCAAGCAAGCAAGGTTGATAAGCATATTACTAGTAGAATAGCTACCATTTATTAGCTAGTTTCCATAAGAGTTTTACATCCTTTATCTCAGGTAATCCTCACAGGAATNCAGAGTTGGACACGACTGAAGCGACGTAGCAAGCAAGTAAGCAAGGTTGATAAGCATATTACTAGTAGAATAGCTACCATTTATTAGCTAGTTTCCATAAGAGTTTTACATCCTTTATCTCAGGTAATCCTCACAGGAATCCAAGACATTATTATTTTTGCCTTTTTAATAAAAATTCATGTTCCATCAAGTACCTCATATATTATAAATGGCATTTTTTAACCTACTAAATGAGACTTGTTCACCCAGAGATTCTGACTAGTGATTTTCTTCTCTTTATAGATTTTACAGATAGGAAAAACCTTCTTTTATTGACACCCTTGACTTCTCACATTTTTCAGTGAAACAGGCTTTTTTTTCCCCCAAAGACAGATTTTTCATTAACTTTTATGTTGGGATATACACAACTTTACCATTGCAATAATTAACTAAAATATTTCTAGTCCCCTGTTTTCAAATTTTGCTTTAATTTGAATTGGCAGAAAGAGAAGCATTTCATGTAATTACAGATTGAAAAACATAGTTCAAACTGGCCACAAGTGTTCTTATGGAATGATATCTTCTATAGAAATATTTCTTTATCCACAAATATAATCTTAACTGAGGAAGTAAATTTTGCTTGGGAAATATAAATTTTGACTACTATATATTAAAAGGATAAAAGTATAAGATCAAATTTTGTCACTTTATTTTTATTTCTTAGTTGAGCCTTAATATTTGCAAATTAAAAAAAAAAACTCAGGATGTTTTTCTTTGTTTTAAAAATAAAATTCCTCACATTATTTTTATACTGTTGCTCTACCACAGGTCAAATGTCAGATCTCGCTATACTACCTCCAAGAGAATTCTTAAGTATTTTGTCACACATTTGTAAGAACTGGGTCAGAAATAGGGGTTTTTTAAGTTTGTTTCGCTGACGTTTTGGATTATAACAAGTTGGAATCTGTATCTCAGTTTACAGAACAATGAATCTATCCTGAATTATGTTGAAAAGGCAAATAGGATTGCATCACAGTCAGGAACAAGAAAGTTAACAGTGCTAATATCAGGAGGCAGTGTAGAGAAATGGAAATGAACCAAAGGTCTGGGATCAGACATGGGTTCAGATCTCAGACCTGATTTCAGCATTTGAGTAAATAAGTTAATTGAGTCTTCATTTCTCCTCTGTAAAAAAGACAATAATGATTGGGATCTTGTGTACACCTGTGGTGGATTCATGTCAATGTATGGCAAACCCAATAGAGTATTATAAAGTCAAATTAAAAAATAAATTAATTAATTAATTAAAAAAATTTAAAATGTTGTGAAACATCAAAAAAAAAAAAAAGACAATAATGATGCCCCTATACAGAGTTGAGGATTAAGTGAAATAATGTATGCAAGTGTTTAACAGCGCCTACCACAGAACAGAAACTTAGTTCAATCCAGTTGAAAGATTAAATGCTCTAGCTGTTCCCCTTTGGAATCTTATCCGGTACACTTTTACTATTTAAAAGCTAGGGTGGTAAGACTGAGTACATTGGTTAGAAGCAATCTATGTAGAAACCTTTTAAGAAATAGAAATGTTTAAAGAGATTATTAGTCGGTATTCATAATTAAAGGAGAGCTGTAGTATCCCAGCTCAAATGACTGTGGAAGATAATTTTCTCCTTAGGATCCAGGTTGTTGGTCAATAGGTGATTAGGGCTTAAAAAAAAATTTACTTCTTAAACTTAAATGTGGGTATATAACTAAATGTTATTTTGATATGAACTTACTAAAAAATGGATAGCCCAATCTGTAACTGCCTAACATCTTAAAATTCTGACTTACTAATGAAATTTTTTGAGTTGCTACTGTGCTCCCTGTCCTCATATACTCCTATAAAATAAAGTTCAGTACTACTACATACCTATTAGATGCCCCAAATTCAGATGCTGACAGTACCAAATGTTGTCAATACCAAATGTTGGTGGGGATGTAAAACAACAGGAATTCTTATTCATTACTGGTGGTAATACAAAACGGTATAACTACTTTGGAAGAGAGTTTGTTGTTCTCTTATGAAACTAAACAGTTGTGCTCCTTGGTATTTACCCAAAGGAGCTGAAAACTTACATCCATCCAGAAACCTGCACACAGATATTTATAGCAGCTTTAGCCATAATTGCCAAAACATGGAAGCAACCAAGATGTCCTTTAGTGGGTGGATGGATAAATGAACTATGGTACAGCCAGATAATGGAATACTATATAGCTTGAGAAAGAAAATGGGCTTTCAAGCCATGAAAATACATGAAGAAACCTTACGTGCATATTACTGAGTGGAAGAAGCCAATCTGAAAAGCTACATATTGTGTGATTCCAACTACATGACATTCTAGAGAAGGCAAAAATATGGAGACCATAAAAAGATGTGGTTGCTGGGCAATGGGTAGGGTGGATATATAGGCAGAGTACAGAGACTTTTTAGGGCAGTGAAAATATTCTGTATAATGATGGACATAAGTCATTAAACTTATGTCCTCTTTTGGGGGAGAGTCTATATGTGTGGGGACAGAGGTATATGGGAAATATCTGTACCTTCCTTTGAGTTTTATTGTAAACCTAAAAGTGCTCTAAGAAAAGCCTTTAAATATATATATATAAAGCTCAATATGGAATTCTGCAATAAATGTCAGTCTACTGTAAACTAGTCTGTGCTGTCTTTATCTCTTTATCACTTTAGCTATCAGTGCTTGATTGATATATTTAAAATCATGTGCTTGGATATTTTTGTTGTTGCTTAGTTTTACACAGTCATGTGAATAGTTTAACCTTATTCTCAGGTAAATTTGACAGTGAACTAAACTTTTACTGAAAAAAACTCACTGTAGTTTTGATTGTCAAAAATAATTTATTTTTACCTGTGAAAAAAATGAAAACTAATTTTTCTTTTGGTCTACCTTCATAAATATATAATCTCAAGTATTTTATGTTTCTCCAGTAGAGGGCACAGATATTTGTCAAAAGATAAATGAAAAGAGGATTTAAATTAAATCATCAAGGGAATTGGCATTTTGGTATTGCAAGATAAGTTTAGGTCACACACATTCATTGACTGGGGCAAAGTTTAGTTTTATAATAATCTGATGTCCCAAATCATAATAGATTTAAAATAGTTCTTCAAAACTAAATATAGGTTAGAAATCCAAGCTTTTTCAGGCCAATTTATAAAATCTTAGAAGTTCAAAAGGTTAATAAGTGTCTCTTTATCAAAAATCTGGGGTAATTGGGAAAAGTATCCAAATAACTAAATTGTGAAGATTCTATTACACTTTTATTTAAAGTCATCTTATTTCTGTAATTGTGTCGGATATCACTGACTAATCATAGCTCTTGCTCTGCAGGATTATATAAGAAAACTGGTAAATTGGTATTTCTTGGATTGGATAATGCAGGAAAAACAACATTGCTACACATGCTAAAAGATGACAGACTTGGACAACATGTGCCCACATTACATCCCAGTAAGTATATTCTCCCATACACTACATCACTTGATGAAGTGATTCCAATTCATAGGCCCTAACCAAAAGGTTTTGTTTGTTTTTTGGTGGATAAATTATGATCATGTCATTTCACTTGTTCTTATTATAGTAAATGATAAGTGACCCAACTCCAGGGAGTATATTTAGATCTTGAAATAATACTCATATCGTCTTATAGTTAATATACCTTTGTCCAACTAGAGGAGTTAAAAAGTTATTGTCTCAGAGATTATGATAGTATATTCAACCACATATTGTTTAGGTTATAAATAGTCAGCATTACCTTTCTTATATAACCTAAATTTCTTTCAAATTTTAGAACTGTACTATTTTAATCATTATTCAGTGGACAGATTATCGTCTTATACTTTGTTGTAGCTCTTAACTTATTAACCAGTTATTTTTCTAGTTCTAACAACCTGAACTGTTTCTAACATAAAGACCATAGAATTTTTATTCCAAAATCCAGGCATATATTGATACAGTTATAGAAAGTTTTCTTTTGTTTTTGGCCAGGCCCCATGGCTTGCAGGATCTTAGTCCCTCAACCAGGGATTGAACCTGAGCCCACAGCAGTCAAAGTGCCAAGTCTTAACCACTGGACCACCAGGGAATTCCCTAGAAAGTGTTAAAGTAATTAAAAATAATTTACTGTGCTTTCTTTTAGAAAGCCAACTGAAAGACATTAATAATGATTCTGTAAACCACTTAATATGTATCATTCTTATTAAGATTATGTAATAGGTACTGTTGAGAGAGTCAAGTTAAAGTGATAAAATTAGTCACTTAAAAATTAGAAACAGAAGTCTAATTTTAAAATACCTGTGGGGGACTTCCCTGGGAGCCCAGCGGTTTAGAGCCTGAGCTTCCAGTGTGGGGGCACACAGATCCAGTCCTCGGCTGGGGAACTAGTATCCCACACATTGCAGGGCCCAACAACCTCAAAAACTTATGGACTTGTTTTACTGTTGAAAAGACTATGAATCAACTACACAGAGAGTTTAAGACAAGCTAACCCACAGATTTTGAAATGATGAGTGTCAGCCTTAAAAAGGAGTATGAAGTTGAGAATTGGGCTAAAAAATAATACAACAGTTAATTTAATTCCATAAATATACTAAGAACAAAGTAGGAAAACAGAACAAAACAAACTACCATTTTATCTCTAAAACTGTTAGTAAGTCAAGTTGGAAAAGGAAGATTTCATAAAATTGATACTTTTTTTTACATTAGGGGAAGAAAGTGGGGCTTGACAAATAAGATTCTGATACAAGAACAATAAACAATACTGTTAAAGAAAAATCATGGTGAAACTGAGTATATAAAATTATCTGCAAAAATAGCAGAATTGGAAGAGATTACACAGTGGTCTTATATTAGGTATAAGTCACTTTTAAAATTTTATGTTCTTTTTAATATATTCAACAAATATTTTTTGAGCACTTGCTTTATGTCAGACATTGTTCTAAGTACTAGGAGTAAAAAACAGATGTTATTTCAACCTTCCTGCATCTCATATTCATTTTAGCTTATATTTTTCAGTTAATCAAAAGCATTATGTGTACTCTCTTCATCAGCACATATACTAAAATTAGAAAGACACAGAGAAGATAATCATGGCCCCTGCAGAAGGATGACACACAAATTTGTGAAGCGTTCCATATTTTTAAGAATGAAATTTAAAATACTCTCTAACACCATACCAAAAATAAACTCAAAATGGATTAAAGATCTAAATATAAGACTGGATACTATAAAACTCTTAGAGGAAAATGTAGGCAGAACGCTCTATGACATAAATCTCAGCAGAATCTTTTTTGATCGACTTCTAGAGTAATGAAAATAAAAATAAACAAATGGGGTCTAATTAAGCTTAAAAGCTTTTGTATAGCAAAAGAAACCATAAACAAAATAAAAAACAAGCCACAGAATAGGAGAAAATAGTTGCAAAGAGACTGACAAGGGATTAATCTCCAAAACATACAAACAGCTCATGCAGCTCAATGTCAAGAAAACAAAGAACCCAATAAAAAAATGGGCAGATCTAAATAGACATTTCTTCAAAGAAGACAGATGGCCAAAAGGCACATGAATAAGCATTCAACATCACTAATTATTAGAGAAATGCAAATCAAAACTACAGTGAGGTATCACCTCACATCAGTCATAGTGGCCATCATCAGAAAAATCTACAAACAGTAAAGGCTGGAGAGGGTTTGGAGAAAAGGTAACCCTCTTACATTGTTGGTGGGAATGTAAATTGGTACAACTATTTTGGAGAAGAGTGTGACAGTTCCTTAAAAAACTAAATACAGAATTACCATATGGTTCAACAATCCCATTCCTGGGCATATATCTGGAGAAAAACCATAATGGAAAAGATACATGCTCCCCAGTGTTCACTGCAGCACTGTTTACAACAGTCAGGACATGGAAGCAACCCAAATGTCCATCAACAGAAGAATGGATAAGGAAGATGTAGTACATACATACAATGGAATGTTGCTGCTGTTGTTTAGTCAACTCAGTTGTGTCCAACTGTTTGTGACCCCATGGACTGTAGCCTGCCATGTTCCTCTATCCATGGCATTTCCCAGGCAAGAAAACTGGAGTGGGTTGCCGTTTCCCTCTCCAGGATCTTTTTCCAACCCAGGGATTGATTGCTCAGCCATAAAAAAGAAACAATGCCATTTGCAGCAACAGGGATGGACCTAGAGATTTATCACACTAAGTGAAGCAAGTCAGACAGAGACAAATATCATATGATATCAGCCATATGTGGACTCTAGGAAAAAATGATACAAATGTACTTATTTACAAAACAGAAATGGTTTATCAAAGGGGAAACAAGTAATAAATTAGGAAATATGGATTAACATACACACCACTATATATATATAAAATAGATAACCAACAAGAGCCTACTGTATAGTACAGGGAACTCTACTCAATATTCTGTAATAACCTGTATGGGAAGAGAATCTGAAAAATAATGGATAAATAGCTGTACACCTGAAACTAACACAATATTATAAATCAACCATACTCCAATAAAAAAATTTTTTTCAAGAAATGGGAGAAAGGTAACATGTATCTACCCTATGATCTGGCAGTTCCACTGCTAGGTATTTATGTAGGAAAAATGAAAAAATATGTTTACCAAATCCTCATACAGGAATATTTGTTATACCAGCTTTACCTGTATTAACTCCAAACTGGGAGCAGTTCAGATGTCTTTCATAAAAAGATGCATAAACAATGGAATTCTGTTAAACAAAAATAGGAATAAAGTACAGATCCACACAATGCATATTATATTGATTGGAAGAGGCTAGTCACAAAAGTTATATACTATATGATGCCATTTATATAAAATTCTAAAACAGGCAAAACAAACCTGTGATGATAGAATCCAGATCAGTGCTAGGTTCTGGGAGTGGAGGTGTGGACTGACTCGGCAGGGGCAAGAGGGGACTTGTTGGGATGTTAACAGTGTTCTGTATCACAATCAAATTGGGAATCATTTTATAAAGCAGGGAGTGTACCAGAGATTGTAACAACAGAGAGTTTGCCAGCTATGTCCAAGCATTATCTTTTCCTAATGGAAAGGATCATGCTTTGAACACAAATTGTATTAATTATTCAGCTGGCAGTCTTCCTACAGAATTTTTTAGCAAGATAAAGTACCTCTGGGGTCTCAGCTATACTGAATAGTTAACAATTGTACTGAACCTTTCACCATAATTGTAGCGGCCTTCTGCTTTTGTCCTTGTGAGGGAATAACAGAGGCTGGAATTACCCTCCCACTAAAAAAGACTAGAAAAGTGGACAAAAATATACACTACAACTGTTTTCAGATATTGGGCAATAGATAGCACAGGACTATGATTCCTGAGAAAAGAAAAACAAACCTTTGTCTGTTGTAAGTTTTATCACAGGGGTTAATTTTAAGACCATGGTGTAGGGAGAAGAAACCCAAACGTAACCCAGTAGTCACTGAATTGAGGAGACAAGTGACCAGAATTTGGGGAGGCTGAGGTGACTAGAATTTGCTGGGCAGATTACCACAGAGCAGACAGCTCTGTAGAGAAAGAACTCCAGAAATGTTCATGGCTGAATACCAATCTGTACATACATAGGGTAAAACTACACATAGCCCGTCAAAACAAGTTATAGTGAAGCGGTTAGCCAGTTCATTCCCAGAGCTCACATAGAGCTATGAATCCATGCACCCACCAGCCAGAAGAAGAGACCTTGTAGACTACTCCAAAAAAGCACATCTCAGTAATGAGGCCAACGCAGCTCCAAAGGAAAGGCTACTTTAGATCTGCTGTAACAAAACTCAAAAACTGCAAGCAGTTTAACTGCCTGCCAGAACAAAGGAACAAAGTCCAACTTATTTTGGGGGGTTTTTTGACCATGCCCTGGAGCTTGCAGGGTCTTAGTTCCGTGACCAAGGTCCCCACAATGAGATGGCTGAGTCTTCACCACTGGACCACCAGAGAGTTCCCAAAGTCCAACTTTCTTGAAAATGATACAACAAAATCCAACATCCAATAAAAAATTAATAGACATGCAAAGAAGCAGGAAAGTGTGATCCCTAAATAGAAGAAAAGTCAATCAGTAAAAACAGGCTGATGGCACAAGTAAAAAAGATGATGGAGTTAGGAAATATGAACACTAAAACAGCTTTATGAATATGCTCAAGGATTTAAGGGAAACACAAACATAAGGAGGAGAGAAAGGTTCAAACCTATCACTAAAGTCCCAGAAGGGAAAGTAAGGAAGCAGAAAAAAATTTTGAAGAAATAATAGCCAAATTTTTTTATTATAATTATGTTTGCCATTAAAGACTGTGTATGTGTGTGCTTAGTCACTCAGTTGTGTCTGACTCTTTGCCAACCCCATGGACTGTAGCCTGCCAGGCTTCTCTGTGGGGATTCTCCAGGCAAGAATACTGGAGTGGGTTGCCATGCCCTCCTCCAGGGGATCTTCCCAACCCAGGGATCAAACCCAGGTCTCCCACATTAAAGACAGATTCTTCATGGTCTGAGCCACTAGGAAGCCCCCAAACCATCACCTGTGAAATATAACAGCCATGAGAAAACACTGTTTTTTCACCTTTATCATTTAAGATGAATTACAGGAAAAATTATTAGGTTAGACCAGTCACTTGAATTCACAGTTAAATAACTGTCAGTTTCAGCTGGATAGAGGGGGAAAAATAAGTTGGATTTGTGGTGGGCATGAATACTAGAAGTGACTATTACCAATTGCATTATATTGGCGATATGAAATGGAATATAGTAGTTATAACAAAGAATTCCTTTTTGATTTGACCTTATTTGCAATTAAAGTAATCAAACTTTAAGTGGCAGTATATACCAGAAATGGATTTCTAATTTTCCTGTTTTTAAAACATTTTGTATTATTATTTAGCTTCAGAAGAACTAACCATTGCTGGCATGACCTTTACAACTTTTGATTTGGGTGGACATGTTCAAGGTGAGATTCTACTACTCTTACAGTTGTTTTATTTAATAAAAATGTGACCATTATGTTACAGTGCATGAAATCTCATTTTATTCAAGGAAAGCCAGAGTAGACTTAAAATTTAGGAATTATCACCCCTGGATAAATGCTTTAAATGCAAAGGATGATTTTCATGATACTCCATTTTTAAGTCTGAATTGCTTTTGGTGATAAAGCATATGAGTAAAATTTCACCTCCATTTTTTCTCTTCTTCAGCCCACCTCTCTCTTACTGTCATAATCATGTTATGCTTCTATTGCTCCGTACGAAAAGCCTTCATTGGCTAACTCATTACCTACAAAATAAAGGCCATATTCACTGACCTGGTATTCAGGATTTCTAAGATCTGATCGCACTTTACTTTTTGAGTCTTTATTTCCCACTATTCCCTTTGTCATTCTCTTTACTCCAACCAGACCAAACCGTCTTGGTGTTTGTTCTTCCACCTCTGTGCTCATGTGGTCTCCATCAGCACACAGGTAACCCACTTTCAGGGCTCAGTGTTAAGTGTGGCTGCCTCCTCTGAGAAGCCACTCCCAGCTGGGAGTGCTCGCAACTGTACTTACCTAGCAATTAGTACATTTGTATACATGTCTAAAGATTGGAATAACTGTCTTATTTCAGACTCTACTAAACTTTCTGGGATTGAAATGCTAGTTACTTTTTAATATCCCCAAAAGGAATTAGCAGTACCCACTACATAGTAATTCATAAATAATGAATACTACAAAGGTTGTGGCTAGAGAAAGGACATTTGAGATATACATCTATGTTTAAAATATACATAAACTTAATTCCTAGAATATAATGATTAGATTTAGAATCTAATGGAGGTTGAGGCTTCATCTCTATATGAAGGTATATTATAAAGCTGAAGTCCGGAGAAAAAAGTTACCTTCCTCTAGGGCACCCTCAAAAATATTTTCTTTTCTAAAAAAGAATGTCATGGAAAAAATTACTCTAATGGTTTCATAAACTTGTGCTATGAGTAGAACAATCTGCTTTATTTTTTAACTTAACAAGTCTGAACCTGATATTAATTTCCTTCTGTCACTTACTCCAGACTTGATCACTAGCAACTAGAAATGTCAAAAAGAAATGAATATTGCATATAACAAATAGTAGTGGTCCCTCTGATGAACTTAATGTACATCCTTGTACATTAGTAAGCAAATATTCTTCTGATATGGGTAAACTGAGGCAGATTAAAATATTTGACTTGCCCAAACTAAGGAAAACCTGTAATTTCTTCTTTGGTCATCTGGAAAGATTTTGGCAATACTCGGTAAAAAGATTAACAAGTATATAATGATGTAGCAGCAGCTAAGGGCTAATTACACTTGATATCTTGTTGGACTCTTCCGTCAAACCATCTGCTAGGTTTGACCAGCAAATAAAATCTAACTCCTGATTGTTTTTGTTAGCTCGAAGAGTGTGGAAAAACTACCTTCCTGCTATCAATGGCATTGTATTTCTGGTGGATTGTGCAGACCATGAAAGGCTGTTAGAATCAAAAGAAGAACTTGATGTAAGTTAAAGAATTAAAACTAAACAGTTGAATCACTCTGGTAAGCCTGAGAAAATAGCTTAGAGATGTAGGTATGAGAGTGTAGCTTTTCTACGGCCTCTGATGTAACTCCTGACAATTTGTGGAGTTCAGAGATTACTTAGAATGCAGAGGGAGTACCTAGGAGTAACTGTGGCTATTGAGGAGTACTAACAAGATTTCCTTCCTGAAGGCTTAGGCTCATTCTATGCAGTGTGTGCCCTTATAGTTTATTTCATATCTGCTGCATTCCTGTAGTGGCTTGGTCTTAAGCCCCTGGTCCTCCAGGTGGTTTCTCCAGGAGTTGGCCAGAAACTGGAAATGGTATAACATGCTATCTTTGTCACCATTCCCAGGAGTGATCAAGGCCATATGTAGCCACCTCCTCTCCCATCTCTCAGGTTACATGCTTCATAAAGGGGCTCAGGAGCAGTAGGCAAGGCCAGTGCTAGACCTGGGCCCACAGAGAAGGGAGGTCCATGACTTGATGGAAGGTTGACCCGACCGTGCTTCTACCAAGAGCAAGCAAACAAGTACTTATTCATGTGGAAAAGTCCTGTTAAGCTTTATGGTCATGGAACAGAGCTGGAGAATTCCTTTGTTCCTACTTTGTGCCAGGCACTATGCATATTACCTCATTTAATTCTCAGATTAACTCTGTAAGGTAGGTGCTACTATTGCAGATTCTCTCTGAACTTCAGCGAGCCTTATCTGTCTAAGATCTCACAACTCAAAAGCAGAATTAGAAATGAAACCAGGTCTTCACACCTTCAAAGTGTTGAGTCTAGTCACAGTGAGCATTTACAGAAGGAGACAAAGAGGCAGAAGAACTGAGCTATGGGATCGTTGAGCTCACTTGAAAATGTAGGGAAAGTTCACCAAAGAAAGCTAAACTGCCAGGATATGATGGAGAGTGAGCCCTTGATGCCCGTTTGCTGTCTTGTCACAATGAGCCCTTTAGACGGTTTTATATCAACATCTTAACTTTCATTTTGCCTTGTTTTTCAGTCACTAATGACAGATGAAACTGTTGCTAACGTGCCTATACTGATTCTTGGGAATAAGATTGACAGGCCTGAAGCCATCAGTGAAGAGAGGTTGCGAGAGATGTTTGGTTTATATGGTCAGACAACAGGAAAGGTAAAAAAAAAAAAAAAAAAAAAAGACAGGTGTGAATACTTCATTCAGTAGTACAAATATCTTTTTTTTTTTTAATTTACTTTTAATCTTCTGAAAAGGTCTGTTCCCATACTACCCTTAACAGTAATCATGCTTATCAGTCTAATTGGTAGTCTGGCTTCTTTTTTTTAATTGGGATATAATTGAGATACTAGTTTCAGGTGTCCAACCAGTTGTCTTTAAATTACTATTGTCCAACCTCACAAGCCAGTTTCATTTTCTTCTTAAAAACTGTCATTGGTACATTTGGGTCTTTTTTGAATGTCCTCATTTATTTTCTTCCTACCACTGAATGAAATGAAACCTTTTCTTCAGTTCAGTCTCTCAGTCGTGTCCGACTCTGCGACTTCATGGGCTGCAGTACACCAGGCTTCCCTGTCCATCACCAACTCCTGGAGGTTGCTCAGACTCCTGTCCATCGAGTCGGTGATGCCATACAACCATCTCATCCTCTGTTGTCCCCTTCTCTTCCTGCTTTCAGTCTTTCCCACATTTTCCAATGAATCAGTTCTTCACATCAGGTGGCCAAAATATTGGAAGTATCACCAACCTTTTCTTGGTGATATTAAAAATGTCACAGCCTGTGCATATGGGAAACTTAATGAAAGCTTTCAAAGTTTTGTCATAATTTTTCAGAATTAGCCACTAAATAATATATTTGAATGTTTAAGCATACCAGTAGTGTGTTTAGGAGCCCAGTTCAGGTTTTAAGTCCAGAGTTCCCCACAGATAAAAATGAAATGTATACTTGGCTATANATCCCATGGATGGAGAAGCCTAGTAGGTTACAGTCCACGGGGTTGCAAAGAGTCGGACACAACTGAGCGTGTCACCTCAAATATAAATTTCTGGATAAAATTAATAAGGAATTAGAGGTTTTCTATAAACCTTTAATTTTTTTTGTTATAAACAGTAAGAGTTCAGAAAACATATTTTAAATTAAGGACTAAATTCTCAGGGCCCAATATTAATGTTTCTGGTCTTTCCAATCATTGTCCTTTTGAAATGCAAATTGTGCTTTTTAATCAAGAAAAAAAGAACAAATTCTTAAAAATATGGGGCTGTGCCTCTGTGTAAAGTGATTGGGATTCTGTTAAAACCATGTTTCTATTCTTGAACCCTATAGCCATTCCCCCTCACATACTCCAGCTCATACCTGGAAATCATAAACAGAATTGACCTCTCTTGATTTGACCAACTATTGACCATCTATTGAAGATGCAGTTTTGAATCAACTAATTTTTGTCTTCACAGTTTAAAACATTAAATAAATAATATATTTAATACCTCTTGATTATTCTGGGCTTTGACCACACCTTTAAACAGAATCCAAATTAATCACAGTAAAGGAAGCAAATTTATTCAAAGTAAGCTTTGTTTCAGGAGTACCCCCACTCCAAATGGATTTTAAGACAGAAATGGGAAAGGCTTTTGGGTGATTTCATGGAGAATTATTATCTTTGGAAAAGATTCACGTCAGAATGGCCAACTTCACCTGGGTTTCTGGATTCCCTGGTGCTGCTCCTAACCTGAACTCATAATCTATTGCCATACTGAGGCAAGAGCACTCAGGGTGAATGTAGTCAGGTAACTTTCAAAGTGATCAAAGTGTTTTCTGTGGTGAGGCCTTTAGTATTTGGCTGGATGCAGAGTATGTTGAAGTGGTAAGTCGGTGATAAGTTTTTCATCACTAACCTTGTTTGCACTTTTGTACACCACTGCTTGCACTAGTATCTTAGTGTGAATTTTAACAATTGTTTTACAGTGTATACAGATTGTTAAGCATTAATTTATATAAAGATGTTTCTGTTTACCTTTATGTATTTTACAAAGAACAGCTATAATAGATGGTTAAATGTTCTTGGAATTGTGTGTGTGTGTTATTTTGATTATGTTCTACTATCTTTTTACCCCCTATGATTTGAGTGTCAGAAATAAAATAATTACCTGGTCTTTGAAACACTCTAGTGTCAGGTCCCATTTTTATCATCTAGTAGTTTTTATTGTGCTTATTAGAAATTTCTTGAACTTTGAAATTAATAAGGTTATAGAATGTGCGCTCTGTGCAAGGATTCCAAGGAACTAAAGCGTAATTTGCTTAGACTAGAAAAAGCTTATAAGCACGCTGTAGTAGGACTTACACAATGCTGACTCAGTTGAAATGTGAAAAATAAGCAGTTGGTTGGTTTTATCTAAATCAAGGTTTTCAAGCTTTAGTATGCATCAGAATCTCCTAGGGGTGGGAGGAAATTTAAAAAAACAAAACACTACAGAAAAAAAAATGCCATCAAAAACTGTGATTCAGTAAATCTAGGGTGGAGTGGAAGGCAAGTATACAACCCTTCAACAAGTTTCTTGGGTTTTTCTGATGCCAGAATGTGTCGATTTTCATTTAGGAGAAACATTAATATACCACTAAGCAACTAAGCCCAAGCCCCTCAACTACTGAGCCCACACACCAGAGCTAGACAGTCCATGCACAGCAACAAAAGATCCTGCAGGTCGCAACCAAGACCTGATGCAGCCAAATAAATAAATATTAACAAATAAAACTTTATACAGCCATTCCTTTCCACTAACAATGTGCAGGATGACATAAGGCTTTGTGCTAACTCTTTTAACATAACCAGTCATGATTCTATTACTGTTGAAGTGAAGTGAGGTAGCTCAGTCATGTCCAACTCTTTGCGACCCCCATGGACTGTATAGCCTACCTGGATCCTCCATACATGGGATTTTCCAGGCAAGAATACTGGAGTGGATTGCCATTTCCTTCTCCAAGAGATCTTCCCAACCCAGGGATTGAACCTGGGTCTCCTGCATTGTAGGCAGACGCCTTACCATCTGAGCCACCAGGAAAGTCCAATTACCATTGAGTCCATCAAATAGAGATTTAGCATGCACTCAAACTATTTGTTGAACTGAAACTAACAAAGTAGACAGTAAAAGTACTGAAGGCATAAATGCTAAGAAAATAAAATCTAGTTTATTCAGACATTTTTCTAGATAAGACATACAGATGGCTAATAAACATGAAAAGATACCCAACATCACTCATTATTTAAAAAAATGCAGATCAAAACTACAATGAGGTGTCACCTCACATTCATCAAAATGACCATCATCAAAAAGTCTAGAAACAATAAATGCTGGAGAGGGTATGGAGGAAAGGGAACTCTCTTGTACTGTTTGTGGGAATGTAAACTGACACAGCCACTATGGAGAACAGTATGGAGATTCCTTAAAAAACCAAGAATAAAACCACTATATGACCCAACAATCCCACTACTGAGCACATACCCTGACAAAACCATAACTGAAACATGTACCCCAATGTTCATTGAAGCACTATTTATAAGAGCTAGAATGTGGAAGCAACCTATTAACAGATGTCCATCAACAGATGAATGGATAAAGAAATTGTGGTACATATATACAATGGAATATACTCAGTCATAAAAAAGAAAACATTCGAGTCAGTTCTAATGAGGTAGTGAACCAAGAGCCTATTATACAGAATGAAATAAGTCAGAAAAACAAATATTGTATATTAACGCACATACATGGAATAGATGGTACTGAAGCCTACTGCAGAGCAGCAATGGAGATACAGACACAGAACAGACTCGTGGACCCAGTGGGAGGAAGAGGGGGGCACAAACTGCAACGGGAACCTGGAAACATACACATCACCATATGCAAGACAGTCAGTGGGAATTTGCTATATGATGCAGCGAGCGCAAACTGGTGCTCTGTGACAACCTAGAGGGGCTGGATGAGGCGGGGAGGCGGGAGGGAGGTTTAAGAGGGAAGGGACATATGTATACCTATGGCCGATTCATGCTGATGTATGGCAGAAACCAACCTAATACTGTAAAAGCACTTATCCTTCAATTAAAAACAAGCTTTTAAAATGGAAAAAAAAATCCAGCTTATTTACCTCATTTTCTTGAATTTAGTTACATAATATCCCACCAGACTATCATCTGATGGGCTTCCCAGGTGGCGTGAGTGGTAAAGAACCCACCTGCCAATACAGGAGATGTAAGGGACACGGGTTCGATCCCTGGGTTGGGAGAATCCCCTGGAGAAGGGCATGGCAACCCACTCCAGTATTTCTGCCTGGAGAATCCCATGGACAGAGGAGTCTGAGAGAGCTACAGTCCATAGAGGCTCACAGAGTTGGACATGACCGAAGCGACTTAGCAAAGCACACAGCACAAACTATCTGATGTTTGCACTAAAGGTACAGCAATGCAACATCACAGCCCTCAAAAGAGTGTGAAAAGCACCTTGTGGGAATAGGGGAACTAGGAAACTGTAAAAGAAGCCCTTTGGGTGGTGGCCACCATCCTCCTAATTGAAAGGTGAGAACAACTCAGAAACACGTGATTAAAAACAAAGGTCCCCAAATCAGGCCTTTATCAAGGATTTAGCTGGGTATTAAGTTAGTTGACAAAGGTCAAAGCCTGTGTTTACAAAGTCTCTTAACTTGATTTATTTAAAACTAGACACCAAAATTCAATAATCTTCTGGCCATTATTATGGTAAACAAAGGAAGCCTTGCTTTGGAATGTGGATTTTGATTGGAGGCAGCACGGTGAACCATTTAACATGCTTATTAAAGTCATTGAGTTCAGTGATGGCACCGTGCCACTACAAACAAGCTGGTAACGTTGCAAAAAGAAACTGAAGAGCTTTCTTACCTGATCATGTTGAAAGGACTTGGGTTAATGGGTAACAGTCCTCCAGTCAAAATCTTCAGAGGTGTCATGTTTCATGGCTGTTAAAAGGGGAAAAAATAATTGGAGGTGAGGTACAGGTGAACAGAGAGAGAACACTTGGGGATCGAAATGAAGATATTTGTTTACTCCTTTCTTGAGCTAAAAGGAATTGAATGTGAACCTCATTGGTGGAGCTGTAGTCTTATTTCACCCAGGGTTAGGAAAATCCCAGAAACTAGAGAGATTATAACATGGCCACTAGAGCACCATTCAGGGTCCTCTCCCAGCCCTTGGGCTCGGCTTAAGGTCTCTAGACCCACCTCGTGACTGGGAAGCCACACCAGATTCAGGGTCCTCTCCTAGCCTTTGGGTTCGGCTTAAGGTCTCTGGACCCACCTCGTGACTGGGAAGCCACACCAGATTGATTGCAGTCTGGAGAAAAGCACATTGACTTCCCTCCACTCTATGGACTTCTCTTTCGAGACCCAAATGGGCAAGAGACTTTGAGTAAAACACAGAATAGGCGAGTTCCAGCCCTGTTCTGGGCCCCAGAGCTGATTTCCAACTAGGGGGTCCACTGCAAGGGGAAACAAGTCTGACAGTTCCTGAAGGAAACGCTACTTTCTTTTCTGACTTCAGGGTAGTAGACGCAGGAGCAAAAAGCTATTTTGAGACCAGTCTGAAATTTTCTCCACATCAGCTCTATTTGGGACCAGGTTCAGAATCCACAATCCTCTGGCAGTCTGATGGCAGGGGGACCGCTCTTGGATTTTGAAGCCTCACTCTGCCTTCCTGTTTGGAGAAGCGGTTTCTGATTATTTGACATGGTGGCAGCCTTGCTCACTGCTCCATGTGCAAGGCTGGGCTGGGCAAAATACAAGGGAGGGTTTTACCTAATCACCTACTCACTGAGTTCATTTTCTCTCTTTTACACATAAAGCCTTATGTGTGGAAAACTATTAGTTATCACCAGGTCTTTTGCAAGTACTGTGCAGGTGTTGGGTTCAGGTTGGGACAGGTGGCCACACTTTCTGTCTGCCCGTCCACGAGCCAGTCAGCTGGCATTTCAACACTTCCTTGCTGGGGACTTACATGGAATGATGAAAAATGGGCAGCCACCTGCCCAAGGCACCATGAAAGGCAAAAGGGAAAGGCCCTCAAACACCATCGAGGTTTCTAAAAATGGGGTACCAGAGCTGAATCTTGAAGGCATATAAACTGTTTAGTAAAGAAGCGGTGAGCAAGGCGAGTGTAAACAGACAGAACAGCAAAGACGAAGGCACAGCAGAGAACGGCATGATGAGATTTCAGGCTGATAGAGCCCAGAGCCTGAAGAGATGCTGTGTGGACAGCGTATTAGACAGAAGTCAGTGGAGGAAATGAAAAGAACACGAGGCCTAAACTGAGAAGGCAGGAGAGCAGAGCTGCTCTTTCCCATCTTTCAGCCCGTTTTTCACCTATCAAAGTAGGCTACTTCTAACACTGATTCCAAAACCAACGGTTTATGATATATGATCACATTTTTCAACCCAAGGCAGGAGCCAGCAATCCACTAAGAGAGCCTGCTCATGGGGCCATGAGATCAGAAACAGGCTATTTGAAATTGGGAACAACTGTACAGACGTGTGTCCCCAAAATGCCACACTGAGTATGCACAGCAGAATGTGTGCTAGTGACAACAAGGAAGACAGAGGTTTGAAGTCAAATTAAAAATAACACACGGTGGATGTTGCACAGTGAACTCTGCTCAATGTTATATGGCAGCCTGGATGCGAGGGGTGTTTGGGGGAGAATGGATACATGCATACCTATGGCTGAGTCCCTTTGCTGTCCACCTGAAACTCACAACACTGTTAACTGGCTATAATCCAATATAAAATTAAAAGTTAAAAAAAAAAAGCTGGAACTGTTGACACAGCCAGTATTGCCAACCTATTCAATAAAAGACATCAGGCTAAGAGGGTGGAGGGTTGGGGCTCCCTGAGGGTACTGCTGGGAGCCAGGAGCTGAGACTCCAACTGTCCCTCTCTGATCCCCCTTCTCCACGAACCTCTTACCTGGGGGCTGGCTTTGCCTGTACAGTGTGGGGATCTGATGGTTCCATCCATCAAACAGGAGAGCCATAACAGAAGCAGCTGAGGAGAATACCGTGCCTTCAATCCCCTAGTAAAGTCCTGATGTTGAAAAGTCAAGTGGGCAAGGCATCCTAACTCCTCACACAGCCCAAGGACTGCCTAGTGAACACTGGACTGGATTTGATCTCTGTGGCTCCAGGGCTCAGAACAGCCTGTGAATAGAAACATCATGTTTCAAGGCAACAATTACAGTTGAATTTAAGGAAGACGTTTTAAAATGACAGGTTCTCAGTCACTAGAATTCAGAGGCTGTCCTAGAGAAGGTGGTGGGCAAGACGAGCTTTCATGCCCCCCAACCACCTAAACCCTGAGGTATCACCCAGATGAGGCTCCTTGGCTGAGGCCCGAGCAGGAACCAGGATTGATAACGCTGGTCGGTACTGGTCCCGAACCCCTTCTTGACCAGAGGGAAGTGCTCCTGGAGGGCAGAAGGGTCCCTAAGACTTAAGCATCCCCTCTGGTTCTTGATGGCCCTTCAGGGCACACTCTTCCCCTTTGCTAAGAATTCATTTAGGAGTATAACAGTGGACGACGCAGCTATCGGGGACCGCCCACGGCAGCTCCTTCCGTAAGCTGAGGAGCATAAATAATTACGGCGAGCATGTGGGAAACAAGGTTTTGTATACCAAGCACCTGTCACCATAGCCAGCTAGTCACCCAGGATCCCAAAATAGCAGTTCAGAATATCCACAGGTGACGGTTTATTTTGCTGAGTCACTCTTCCTTTTCGGCTTCTCCTACAAACTCTGCTACTCTTCTGAGTTTCAGGTTAATCCCAACATTCAGTCCCTAGCAACGCAACGTTCCCTCTCTGCAACAGGGGGTTGGGTGAGGGGGTGGGGAGCAGGAAAATTCAGCTACCCCCAGCCTCCTGTGTTTTACCGTTTCAGAATGGCCGCGGAGGAACCCAGAATGCTGGGAAGGTGGGTGTGTTTCAGGCGTAGGCAGCTGATTGGCTCAGGTGTCACGTGAGCGGTGTCCCGGATGAGCGCCAGGTGCTTCCAAGCCGCCCTCCGCCGGCCCCGCTACCCTGTGATCACGTGACCTTCCTCTGCCCTGCCCCCAGAACACAGGTGCCTGGGTTGGGCATGGGGCGGCCCGTGAGAACAACGGAGCTTCAGTAAACAAATCACTCTGGGCTCCTGGCCTCTCTAGTCAGCCTGCCGGCGTCAGGGCGCCCTCTGCCTTAACCTCCGTCCCCCTCCTCTCACAGTGGTTCCTCATTCTAATCACCGCACACCCAGGCCCACTTTGATCCACTCTCAGCCACCATGCGTGGGGGGCGCCCAGCAGGAACGCTCATCCAACACAGTCTTTAATTCTCCTTTACCCCAAGGCCCACACGAATCCATTTCTAGTCACTTCCTCATGTGCGGTGCATTCCTGGATGAATTTTCTGGACTTGAATAGCTAACGGTAACCAAAGATGGGGGTGGAATAAGGCAGATTGTCCACTGAACACAAACCCCTAGACCTGGGCAAGCCACCCTACAATTGCTGTTACCCAAATCACAAAGCCCGCCCCACACCCCCAGCCCTCCCAGAGAGGCGTTGGCCCCACTTCCAAGCCTGCAGGACAGATAAGGTACCTTCCTTCCATTGCCCACAGGTCCTGCTCAGCACTTTGCCCTGTCACCTTTGGGGCTGGATCTGGTGTTTCACTTCCATGTTCACACCCATGGCTACTGCTTTGCTCCTAACGACCCCTCTCCCGGTGACATGAATCTTGGCCACCGTGGCATTCTTACAATGTGATGACCCTAAGCTTCTTCCTGCTCTGGCTCTGCCCAAGTCCAGCCTGGATGCTCTCGGTAGCCCCAGTCAGTCCCACCTACCCAGCTGGCCTTAAGGTAAAAGGGAGGGGGCCCTGTCAGGCTCTCACCTCACCCTCACTGACCACATCCTCTGACCATGGGCTTTCCCACCAGGACCTAAAGAAATCAGTACCCCCAACGTCTTCTATTTGACAGATGGAAAAACTGAGGTACATGAAATCAACGGCAGAAGACTAGAACCTTGGTTTCCTGATCTTGGGTTAGACATACTTTCCTAAGGCATCGTACAAAAATCACTATGGGGATGGGGTTAACAATAATAAAAAGAAGCCTCCTTGAGTTTGAGTTGGGGGACCCAGGGGAGTCATGGATACTCTAGGAAAGGAATTTTTGCCATGCTGTTCGGCTTGTGAAATCTCAGTTCTGCAACCAGGGAATGCAACCCCAATAGCGAGAGCACCAAGTCCTAATCACCAAGACCACCAGGGAACCCATAGAATGGTTTCTTTTTCCTTAACATCATTTGTTGTTACAATTGCACATTATTAAATGTAGCAGGTTCCCCCCTTCCCGCCCC